>JAQZBX010027771.1:16242-28273 GCA_029593785.1 Cabassous unicinctus | reverse complement strand
ACAAGGAGGCGCCGGGAAGCGAACCCGGGGCCTCTCATATGGTAAACGGGTGCTCTATCCATTGCGCCACACCCGCTTCCTGCCGTGAGGTTGCTGCATCAGCCCACCGCACCACTCAGGCCGGCGTGCCCTCACAAGGAGGCCTCGGGACACGAACCCGGGCCTCCCATATGGTAAACGGGGGCTCTACCCACTGAGCCACACCCGCTTCCCCATGCCTCACCTTCTTTCACTAGCATATAGCTATCACTTAAGTAGCTGTAAGCTACAGATTTTCCCTATGTAAAATCTTTAACACCTGATCATACTAAAAGCTACTTTGGATCGAGTGTATGGTATGTGAATATATCCCAATAAAACTGCTTTAAAAAACAAACAAAAAAATTAAACTAGGAAGAAAAAGAAGAAACATAAGAATTAAAAAAAAAAAAATCCTTAACATTTGAGTACAGAAGAACACTCATTTAAAGTTTTTTCCCCCCACCAATCTAGATACCAATTTTTATGTCTCTATACACTGTTAATATCACTAGTCCACTAGTAATACAAAGGGATCCACATTAACTACTAAGTGTTAAAATGTTTGAGGACCTATTTTCCTGCCTAGTTTCTTTGCTGTGCTCCATATACACCTTGCAGCAGTTTCAGAGAATGAAAAAATAGACAAAAGGGAAAACATTAATACCTACTCAGCTTATTCTCTCCCTTGAAATAAGGCACTCTAGGAGCAGGTGTAACTCAGTGGTACCAGGTCTTGGGTTCAATCCCCAGTACCTCCTAAAAAGGAAAGGAAAAAAAAAAAACACAAAACAAAACAAAAAAAACTCCAAACACCTGTATTTGGGAGCAGCTGTAGCTCAGTGGTTGAGTGCCTGCTTCCCATGTACAAGGTCCCGGGTTCAATTCCTGGTACCTCCTTAAAAAAACAAACAAAAACAAAAAAACAAAAAAAACAAGGTGCCCTATTTAGCTACTCTATAGGAAAGTACCCTTTTTCCAAAGGCTTTAACTTTTGCCGTTAGAAATTTTAAATCCAAATTTATTTGAAACAGAATTGAGCCATTGTCTGAGACTTAGAAAGCACTTTAATAGTCATTAGCTTATGGTCTTTCCTATTTAAAAAGGAAACAAAAACCCCCATTAATTCAGACAGTACAGAAAGGATGGCCTGCATCAGAACAATGTAGTTAACATTTTAAAGGGAAAAATGTAAACTTTACCCCTTCATACTCTTTTGAGCTCCTTATGAGAGACTTCTGATCCTATAAATTTGACATTCACAGATTGTCTCCAGGTACACATTTCCTCTTTCTCCCATTCAGGTTTTCTAATAAACTTACCTTCTAACATGGTCTTTATAGTCACAGATTGTTTGGCAATTTCCACATCAACTTCAAATATTTCTCCATCAGAACTCTGCAGCTTAATTGAAGGCATCTGAAAAAAGGTAATATATTGAACCTGGGATTTAAGAGGTTATTAGTGAGTCAGTTCTATATGACATTTCATCAACCACAGCCTGTCAGAGCCCTCTAACTTACTATAAAATCCTAAGGACCTGCAGTATAAAACCCTGTAAAAACACTTGTAAGTGGTTATTCCCAGGCTAGCCTAAAAGTATTTTTACAGAAATATTTTTAATGTATAATTCCCAGGAACAGAAGCCGTTAAGGCCTGCCCTACTTAACTCACTATTGGTATAAATTTAAGAGTTACTGGTCTCTAATTTTTATGTAAAATGTCTCTCTGAAATTGACTTAGCAGGTTTCTGCCTGCCTTTCTGCTCCCACTGAATACTGATTACTCACATTTGAATAGTTAACTGTCACAATTAATCCCCTGCAAACCTGAAGGAAGTCAGTTCAAAATAATGTGACCAAGTGCAAATTTCCCCACAGTGAGATCTACCAAAAAAAAATTTTAAGAAAGTTCAGACACAAAGAACAGATCAGCATACTCTTCTATGTGTGGGCCAATACAGTACCATATACAAGAGAATAAAATGATTTAAGGATAAGCAGATGTCAGTATAATTCCCTAAACCTAATAAGGACCTTAAATTTCCTAGTTTCCTTTTTAGCTGTCATTACAGACCAGGTATCCAAGTTTGAAATCTGTCAAAATCCCCAAAGTAAAAATTACTTGCTCCAAAATGTATTTATTAACTCAGATTAATTATGAGCCACTAGGAAAAGGACACCTCTTATATAAAAGCTGATTAAGGAATTAACTTCAAAGAACTTGAGTTTTGGCAAAAAAAAAAATTTTGATCCATTTAAAATTAAAGGTTCTAAGCAAGAATTTTTTTTTTAGCCACCTTCAGATTCTTAACTTAAAAAAAAAAAAAAAAAAAAAAAAAAAAAAAAAGGCAGCAATACCGGGCAGTGAAGATTCATTTAAGACCTCTTCAAATTTCAACTATAGCTTTTGAAAGCCCATGTTTCTGATGTATTCATAACCCTGTGATGTCACTATTTACTAACTTACAGCATCTCTGAATCTTTCAGTTGTGTGTACTAAAAATGTGAATTCTCATGAAAGTGTAGAATTTGGCATTTAAAAATTCACTGAACCCATTTTGGGTTCAAAGACTTAAGAGCCATTACATGAGTTAAATATTCATTCAGCTTTTACAAGGCAACTGTCCCCATCCCACAGACAAGCAGTTAGGGGAAGGAAGCAAAAAGTAATATGTTTTAAAACCAGCTACTGAAATAACCTGCTCTCATTCATCCATGATTGGAGAGAATCAGATTTCACTTCTCCGTTTACAAACATGTCTGCACTCCATGTTGCTTAATATGTGCCAATAATACAGTTGTCCTGCTCAATGGAGACAGGGCCCAGAGCAGGCCCAGAAACAATTCAAGAGTAGACGACCCTCCCTGTGACAAGGCAATGACAAAAGTTATCCCTCCCAAAAAAATATTTTAACCTGAGCCCAATTTTTAATTATAATGCACATTATGTCATTTTTTACATAGTACGGAAATGAAATTACAGGATCAGAAGTGACAATAGTTAAAAAAAACTACTTTTAAGCAAGACGGCCATTTCATATACCTTTCAAATAACTCAGGATAAATAGCAAGATCTGCTTAGTCATAGCCAAATTTGTGTATTAGGTTACTCTTATGGGAAATGAGGTCTTCTAAATAGAAACAATCCGTTAATCTGTAATTCGATGCACTCTATATCCTAAATTTAATACCCAAAGATAATTTTTTTAGGATGCTGCTGCCAGAATTAAATGCAAAATTTTCAGATAAGAGATGAAATTTCGATTTGACATGCTTTCAAGACCATTCTTTCAATTCTTCAAGATCCTGTAATTGGAATTAAGTCACCCTCCATGGTTGGCATGATTATCACATTATAAATGAAAAAACTAAGCCCTGTACGACTAATTGACCCGATATTCTGACACCTCTTTTCAGAATGCAGGGTGGAGGATTCTGCATTGTTTTATGACACAGATGCATTCTATTGTGACGCTCTGATGAAAAAAATTCATGTCCAAAAGATCCAAATCTGAAGTCTCCATTAAAAAGTGAACCAAAACAGGTGAACATACTATCCATTTAAGTCAGACACCTCGAGTTAAGTTTTAGAGTTAGGGTTCCTGAAAGTCACACCACTATGCCGATGGTATCTGCTGTTTACAACCCTTGTTTCTGAGCAGGAGCAGGCAAAGCCTTGGCCCCAGCACACAACACAGTACCGGTGGCTAGTGACGCCAAATACAGGGAAGAGAAAGGACGGTAGCCAAGAATCCAGAGGTCCTCAACTATCACCATCACCTTCCCCAACTAGACAGAAAAAAAAAACGCTCACACTCTCGACATCCAGGGCAGCCCCCCGCCCCCATTCAAAACCCCGCCGCCACCCCTGCCCTGAGTTCCCGGGGTCAAGGGAAGCCCCAAGCCGCAGCCTGGGGCCTTGCGGGCGGACTCGGCGCTGGCTGACGCTCGCCTCTGCAGAGAAGGCCCAATCCGGCTTTCGGCTCGACCCTTCTCCCTCCCGCCCGGGCGCCGTGAGGAATCGCGGCCAGCCGAGGGTTTGCCGAGTCGGGGGGCGGGGGAGGGGAGGAAGAGGAGAGAGGACGGGGTTCTGACGGCACCTCTGGAAGAACGGGCTCCGCTACGAGTTCCACCGGGCCTGAGGAAAGGCCAGGCCCACTCGCCTACCGCCTCAGGCAGGCCTAAACCACAGCAGTGCCGCCACCCAGTCGCAATACGCAGCGCCACTACCCCTTCCAGCTCGATCGGTGGCTACTCACGGTGTTTGGTCTCAAAGAGACGGGTGGACCGGAGGCTGACGAGAGCAGGGAAGCGTCAGCACAAAAAGAAGAACAAGGCGTAGAACAAGGCCTCTACAGCCGCGCGGCAGAGCGACGGCCTTTATAGCGACGGGCAAAGGCGCCGAGGACCCGGCGTCACAGAGCTGGATGGGCTGGCCGCCGAGATCGCCTGACAGGAGCAAACGACAGTGAGGCGGGTCCAGGCCCCGGCGGACAGGGTCAGGCGGCAAGATAGCAAGAGGAGGCGGAGTTGAGGGTGCTTTATTTTTTACCTCCACTTTCGAAAGTGCGGCTTTTTCTCCTCAAAATGGGAACCAGGGACTTAGTGAGATACCTCTGTGATCTGAAAGGGTCCTTCAGGCAGGAGCTGTCCTAATCCAAGTTAAAGACCCCGCTCCTGAAAAGCTTAGAAACAGCCACGAAACAGACGGGCGCGGGGGATGGCTTTCGGGTGGAGTTGTGGCTCTTCTTTCGTGATGGAAAAACGGGCCCAGAGAAAGATGAACTGGCAGATGGATTTCGCAGTCACCACTCTGAGATTCTGCTCAGGGCCGCAGTTTCCTTCTTTGAACACATAGGCCCGCTCCTGCCTGCTGCCATGCATTTCCTTACTTTCCATAGTACCCCATGAGATGAAATATTGTTACATGCCCCCTCCCTGCTTTATATGTAAAGGAACAGGTTCAGAATGGCTAAGTAGAAGAGTCAGGATTTGAACTCAGGTCTGCCTTACACACAGTTTGGTGCTTTTAACCCTTTTTTTGTACCAGTGATTTCTGAAGGGGCTTCTAAGTCAAAACAGCTTCTTGGTGCAAGGAAACCCCAAATATGAAATGGAAGCCTCTTTGTCAGCAAGCATTCGTTCAGTAAACATGAACTGGGCTCCTATGTGTGTGAGACTTGGTGCTGGAGATACAGCTGTGAATCGGGCAGCCATGGGCCAACCTGCACAGGGCTCTGTTGTAGGGGGTGCTCCCAGAAGGCTGTGGTTGGGTCCATAGGGTGAAGCCAAGTCTAAAGGAAAGGGGAAGTCTGAAAGCCCACCACTTCCTTCCAGTCAGGGACGGTGCAACTAGTCTGCCCTACCCTGCTTTGCCTGAGGAACAGTTACTATCCCTTCCCTAGGAGACTAAGGCACCTGGCTCACCTGGTCAACAGACATGTGACCAGGGAGACAAAGACACTTATACAATGGCCCCCCTTAAGGAACCAGAGAGTGGATGTGGCTCAAGTGGTTGAGCACTTGCTTTCCAATGGGAGGTCCTGGGTTCGGTTCCTGGTGCCTCCTAAATACACACACACAACAAGCAAACAGACGAAAGAACCAACTCAGGGGAGCTGATTTGGTTTAGTGGTTGAGTGCCGGCTTCCCATATACAAGGTCCTGGTTTCAATCCCAGGCCCTGGTACTCAAAAACACCGAAACAACAATAACAAAAAAAAAAACAAAAAAACCCAGAGACCTACAGCTCCTCTGGGATGGGACCAGGCAAGGAGGCCAAGAGGCTCCTTGGGTTACAAGGTCTTTATCTACAAGTTGTGGTATCCAGTGTCTGCCAGGTGCCATTCTGATGACAGGAAGATGAAAGGCCCTACAACTCTCATACTTTTTCTCTACAGCACAGCCCTGCCCTCAGAAGCTCCAGCTTCAGGCCTCCCAGGCAAGACCCAGTAAAGCCCTTTTGCTCTCTTACCCCTGGCATATAAGGTGGCATCTTGTAAACTCTGAGCTGCCTAAGCAGGGCTGGGCAGTGCCAGGCCACCCATCTAGCCCAAGAACCCAGTACAGGGCCTGGCATAAAGTGGGTATGTTTTTCCAAATATGTCCAGGGACCACCAGTATTAAAACTGCCAGGAGATGCTTGTTTTAAAAATGCAGATTTTATTTACTTCTATAATATGCATAGATATATCAGAAAGTGTACATAAGAAATTGGTTGCCTCAGGAGAGGAGAACTAGGTGGCTGAGGGGCAGGGATAAGGGTGATTTTTCACTTTATACTCTTTATACTCATTTTTAACCATTTGGATTTTGATCCACAGGAATGTATTACATATTCAAAAAATTTTTATTAAAAAATATATATTGGCCTTGGGTCATGAAAAATGCAGATTCCTGGGTCCACTCTTTATTTACTGAATCAAACTCTCTGGGGGCAAATATTTCTGCTTTTAAAACATGTCCTGCAAGTGATTCTTAAGTCCATGGTAAGTTGGGTCTCATGGTAAGCAGTGTCTGTCAGAAGTGACTCATTTAGTTCCACACTTTGTGGATCAACCCTACCTTCCCTCAACCTTCCACTTAGGAGGGACAAGGTGGTTGCAGGACTGTGGGGTACAGGCTGGGCAGGACTCATCATGACTCATTTATCCATAGCCACCAACCCAGGTCAGGAAGGACTGGCCCTTACAGAGTCCCCTTGGTATGTGTGGATATATGTATGGGTGTAAGGAGAAGAAGGATGCTTCTGGCCCCAGAGCTGGCCCTGAGGAGGGTGAGGCATTGTCCTTACTTCACTCTACGTACCACACAGTCAAAATCCCTTGTTCTATAGAGGGAGAAAACTCAAAACCAAAGAGAATGGACTTTTCTAGTGTCACACAACCACTGGAAAGTAAGGCTAAAGCTCCTGGACTCCAACTCCATCCAAGCTCCTGCCCTAACAGCCTAGATATTTAATCTAAGCCCATCTCTCAAATGCCATGGACATTTTCTGATCTGCAACTCATCTCAACATACTACCTCCAGGATAGCTAAAGGCTTTGGATTCTAGCAGTCCACATAGGAAAATCAGGTTTCTATGCCACTGGTGCAATTTTTCCAAAGGTGACCTCTCTTTTTAAATGGAGTCTTCTTTGTTGCAATGTTTACAGGAAGACTCCTAGACTGAGATGGGTGCAGAGGATGGGATTCCTTCTTAGCTTATACGCTGTCCTATGTGCTCCAGCACATTATCAAGAGTCCAGAATCTCAGTGTATCTAAAATGGGACTCTGCTGCTCAGAATTTTCTCAGGCACCCACCACAGAACAGACTCAGTCCTGTTCTGATAGAGTACAGGGACTCTGGAGTCAGACCACCTGTATCTGTTGTGTGATTTTTGGAAAATTACTTCATTTCTCTGGGCCTAATCTTCCTGTTTAGCACCCCCTTCTCCCTTTTTGCCAAACACTATGTCTTCCACTCAAAATTAGACCAACCACCTTGTCACTCTAGAGGAGAAAGTGCTGAATGGGGGGAAAAAAAAAAAAAGAGTTAAATTCTTGGGTCTTGATTTGCAAAACGGATTTTTGAAACACAAAGCTTTTTAGAGTAAGAAGGTATCTTGGAGCACTGAAAGCCTGTTTGGCACACCCACGTTTTCTGACTTTAAAGTTTCATACCGGATGTGGAATGGAAACCTAGTACATTGCTGATGTGAATGTAAAATGGTACAGATGCTTTGGAAATCAGTTTGGTAGTTCCTCAAAAGGTTAAACGTAGTTACCATATGACCCAGCAATTCCATTCCAGGTGTATTATACCCAATAGAAATGAAAACATATGTCCACTGAAAGAATTCATATAGCTATAGTGGTTTTGGCCACAGGTGCACAGGAATCATGCAAACCTGCTGTTACCCACTTGCTGCTCACATCCTTTGTGATCTAGGATAAGTATCTTCCCCTCTCTGAGCCTCAGTCTCTATGTCTATAAACTAAGGCTTGTGGCAGTACTGACCTCACAGGATTTTTGTGAAAATTAATGATTTAGTCAGAATGGTTAACCTTAATAGAATGACAATAGCAAATGTTGGCAAAGATGTGGAACAAATGGTACACTCCTACATTGCTGGTGGGAATACAAATGGGTACGCTATAGAAAACTGGCAGTATGTACTGAAGTGAAACATACATATACCCAGTGGCCCAGCAATTCCAATTCTGGACATCATAGCCAGCAAAAATAAGTGCTTATGTTGACCAAAAGTTATGGAAAAATGTTCATAGCAGCTTTAGTCATAAGGGCCCAAAACTAGAAATAAAAAATGCACCAAATGTAAAATGAATAAATTGTAGTATACTCATACCGTGGAATACTTAACAGCAATGAAAAAGAAAGCTATTGATATAAACAACATCCTGCCACAACATGGATGAATCTCACAGGCATAATGTTGAGTAAAAGAAGCTAGACATGAGTACTTATGTATGAGTTCTATTTAAATCAAGACCAAAGGCAGACAAAAACTTATCTAAGGTGAGAGAAGACAGAATTACGATTACCTTTGGCAGGGGGCAAATTTGATGAGGGAGGCTTTCTGGGATGCTAGAAATTTTCTATCTTGATCCAAGTGGTAGTTTCATGAATATAAGCATATATAAAAATTCACTGAGCTATAATCATTTGTGTACTTTACTGCATGTAAAAAAAAAATTTTTTTTTTTGAGGTACTGTGGCTGGGGATTGAACCCAGAATGTCATATGTGGGAAACTGGTGCTCAACCACTGAGCCACATCAGCTACCAAGTTGGGTTTTTTTTTTCATTTGCTTGCTTGCTTGTTGTTTTTTTGTGTTTTGTTTTTAGGAGGCACTGGGAACCAAAGCTGGGACCTCCCATATGGGAAGCAGGTGCTCAACTGCTTGAGCCACATCTGCTCCCTCATAACTCATTTTTTAAAATGGGGGAGAAGTGAAAATGTGGTAATACATTTAACAGGCTTAGCATGGTATCAATGTCAATTCCTGAAGGGCTGTCAGGTCCCTGTAGTCTCTCATTCATGTGGCTGCCCAACCATTCACAGCCAAGGCTAGAGGAGTAACAGGAGATGCTAGAATGGAGGTTGGGGGAATTTCTGCAAGGCCTCTATGCCAGGACTTCTCTGCCCAGGGCCCAAGAGTCCAAGAGAAGTTTTGGACAGAGCTGCAGAAGGCTGCTCATCTGCTTCCTTGCCTCTATCTGAGCAAGCCAACATGGTCCCTCCCTGGTGGACTATAGACATATCCTGGGTAGGAGTGGCTGTAGCATCCATGCCAAAGCGGTAGAGGAGAAAACTTCCTGACCCACATCTATCCCTAGCACCATCAAATGTCAGGAACCCTAGGCTCCCCTTAGACCCAGCCTGGATTGGAGGGTCTTGTCAAGCCAGAATGGGCCAACCGACCAGGCAGGGACTGGGCAGTGACACTGCCCAAGTCACATGCCGTGAACACAGCAACAAACATTCCTGGAGTGCTGCCCTGCTCCAGGGCATTGTGGTAAGCTCTTAGGATTCTCTCAATCCTCACAGCAACCCTAGGAGGTATGTATTATTATTATTTTTAACTTTATTTTGTACATTTAATAATTGAAAATATAAACAATTAAGAACTAAAAAGTAAACACAGATGAATAAATATATACATTTCTCAATTAAAGGGAGGTAGGTATTATTATTACCCCCATTTTATAGAAGAGAATGCAACGCTGAGAGGGGCCACAAAGCAGGGAAGTGGCAAAGTGGGATTCCAATGGAGGTCTAACCACAGATTAGTCACAGCTTCCCAGAAGAGTATGGGTTACCCTCCATCCCATTCCCACCTCCAGGGGCAAAGTCTGTAAGGGATATGTGGGTGCCAAACTGGGACCAGGAAAAGGCAGGGACAGCGATGGAGTTGCCCCACAGTTTGGTCCTGGCTAGTGCCCCAAACTACCAGAAACGATTGGTTCTAGTCAAAAGATGGTGCTTGAGGGCCAAATGGCCATCCCAAGAGCTTATCTTCACTGAGCCTGCCCCTACCCAAGCTTGCCTTCCTGGCCCAACTCCCTCACCGAGGAGCCCTTGCTGCACTGTACTGCCCTGCTTGTCAGGATTTGCTATGGACTCTCCATTTCAGAGAGACACTGATCCACAGGGCTGGAAGCTACTTCCAGGTCCCTGTGGATAGGGGATCAAGCTGCACTGTCATTCAGCCTCCAGTGGCTAGACCAGGACTCTGGACAGGACGCTGCAACTGTGCTCCCTTTGATATTTATGTAAACGAGTCTCTACCATTATAGTTGTGTCAATTTCTCCAGCCATATCTTGCTGCTCGGGTGCAACCATCAGGATCTGGTTAGAAAATCCGAGCCTGACTACAATCTCCCATTCAGCAGCTTCCCTCGCTGCTGCCCCCTACCTTCCGCTTTCAGCACTGAAGGCAGAAATCTTAGGATGCTGTCAGGTCATGGTCAGGGCTGCTTTATAAAGTGCACTTTGGTTTTTTTTTTTTTTAAATGAGTGTCATTCGTGATAAACAGCTCCTAATGCAGACTAGTGAGAAGGGATGGCTCCTTTTCATTCTTTAGGTCTCAGCTCACATGTCATCTCTTCAGAGACCACCAGGCTCATTGCTAGCCCAAATAATGCCCCGTTAAAATTTTAAAAGACACATCAAGATGTATTATTATAATCATCCAGAAAATGGTCATAATTCATAAACCTACAATGATTTATAAATGTTTAGTTATGCAGGAGACAATCTGCACAAGAGTATTTGCAGGCTTTGGCTAAAAGGGTACTTTACCCTCTTGCATCCTATCCTGCTTTTTCTTTAGAGTACATTATTATTCCTACCTTTGTCTCTTTCAAGAATGTAAGCTCCATGGGGGCACTTTGTCTAAATACTACTGCAATATTTAGTACTAGGTTTGAGACAATGAACTTATTATTGAAGCATAATTACCAAAAAAAAAAAAGTGCTCTCCTTGTAACATAGTTTTACAAGTTGTATTTCATACGATAACTTTATAAATGATTATTCTGGTTTATTTAAAATAAATAAATAAATACCACTGTATTTATTCCCAGTACCTAAAAACACCTGGCACATAACAGGTATTTGTTGAATTAATGAGTTGGAACCGATTTCCTTCTGTTTGCCCTTTCAGAGGTTGTTACATTTTAACAGGCCCCTGGCTAACCCAGTGAATGACTAATGAAGAAACCTCAAAGCTGCAACAACCCAGGAATACATACCTGGGATCAGGGATCTCACTGCACCTTTCTGCTTCCTTCTCAGACACCACAGTTCTGTCTATGAGGACAGGACACAGCTCTGGATGCAATTCAAAGTCAAAATGGCTTCCAAACCCACCAACATGGTGCAGTAGCTTGTGACTGACTCTCTGTCCTTTGCCTCAAGATTTGGAAAACCTTGAAATTCTCTCAATAGATAAGAGCATCAATGTGGCACAAAGGCTGGAATGTTGGGAGTCATCAGGCCCAGAGCCACAGGCTTTTGATGCAAATATTGGTTCCTGCTGACCTAAAATACCAGGCCAAGCAGTAGATGGGCCTTAAGACTCCAAATGGAGTAAATTCATCTAGCTACCACCTCTCCCACTCCCTGGCTAGGAACCTAGCTGGGAGAAAAAGCAGAGCCTGAATTCTGCCAAATTGGTGACACCCAAGTTGGTGAGGGGTTGAGGTGTAGGCACAGAACCCCATACTGATTTGCCAACTATTTGAGCACCAAAAGCTCTGATTCCTGGAAAACCCCTAATTCCTAGGCAAACTGGGATGACCGGTTACCCTGTATGGAGCAATGCTTACCCACTACCATATGGGAATACATTGGTGAGTCAACTGAATTTTGCTTCTCTGTTTAACATTTAACTATTTTAGAGAGCCAGCATATTTCCACCAACTCACTATTACTTATAAAAGAGTTAAAAAGCTCTTATTAGTTGGCATGATACCCAAGATGTTAAACCAAAAAAAAAAAAAAAA
>JAQZBX010027771.1:0-16142 GCA_029593785.1 Cabassous unicinctus | reverse complement strand
CTTGCATCAATGCCAAAGATGTACTGTGTTGATAATGGGGAGGGGTATGGAAAAAGTGCGCCAAATGTACACTATGGACCGTGTTTGGTGGTAATAGTCTGATGATATTACCTCATAATCTAACAAACAGTTCACCGTGTGGTGTGTTGGTGAAGGGGTGCTGTATGGGAATTCTACACATGTGCATGATTGTTTAAGTTCACAACCTCTCCTCTGTAATAAAAATATATTAAGAAACAATAATAGGGTGGGTTGAGGGGAAAATACACCAAATGTAAGATATGGACTATGGTTAGCAGTAATATTTTGACGATGTTCTTGCATAGTTTGTAGCAAATGTTTCACAATAATGCAAGGTGTTGGTGGTGGGATGATGCATGGGACCCCTGCATGATGTTAGGCCTATGTTTTGTAAGTTCACAGTTTTACTATACACTTATTGTAGCAGTTTGATGAAGTTATGAATTCCAAAAATAGATATTGGATTATGCTTATAAACTGGTCTGTTAATCTGGGCATGATTGTTATGTTTAGGGCAGAGCCCCACCCCTTGGTGGATGGGGTCTCGAAGATAAAAGACATGGCAAAGGACAGTGTTGGAGCAGTTTTGAGTTGGAGTTGTGATGCGGAGTCTTGAGCTGGAGCCCCGGAAAGTAGCGTACAGAGGCAGCTTGGTCGTGAGGAAAGAGAGAAGGCCCTGGGAAGAGAACCAAGCCATTTGCCTGAGTCTGCAGCTGGCTTTGTGGCACAAAGCAAGCCTGAGCCCAGAGAGGCAAGCCCCGGGAAAAGAGGAACCCAAGAAGTCTGAACCCTGGCAAATGTCGGCAGCTGTCATGCTCCAACACATGGCAACAGACTTTGGTGAAGGAAGAAACTTATGCTTTATGGCCTAACTGTAAGCTTCTACCCCAAATAAATACCCTTATAAAGACCTACAGATTTCTGGTATTTTGCATCAGCACTCCTTTGGCTGATTAATACACTTATTGTTTATGTATGTTCATGTATGAATGACATACTTCAATAAAATTTAAAACAACAAAAAAAGCTAAGTTGTTCCCAGGGAGGTGATTTAATTTACATGATAATTATGAGGTGAGTATGTTAAAGCTTGACTGCCCCCCTCAAACAGGGATGTTTGTATTATGCTGGTATGAGCATGAAGGTATCCATAAACCACTAACAGTAGCCCCCTCACAGAAATAAGGGTGGAGGGAAACCATTTTTTAAAAAATAAATCTCTACTGTTGACTTTAATAAGTATGCATTTTATAATAAAAAAAATAAAGCAAAAAAGATAAATTTTTAAAAGAGCACCCACACAGATCAGGGGTGGGCAGTGTTTGAGGGGTCAAGTCCTCCACATCAGAAGTTGTATATGGGTATCTGGGCATTAGGAGACCAAACAAGAGATTAAGTTGGTCTTGGCTTCTTGCTCATCTCAAAGATCACAAGACGAGGGTCTTCAGAAAGGTTGGGAAGATGGTCAGGCAATGAAGGGCTAGCATGAGATTTCATCTACTAACCTTGTTAAAGCTTGAACAGCTGATTAGTTTCTCATGGTCTTGTACAGAATCCCAGAGTTTTATTAAAGACTCTAAAAGCACCAAGGTCATTTCTCAGCTACAAGAATATGAACAAAAGTTGGGCTTTCAGGAGGAAAAAAGGAATTATTTCACTTAGATGAAATTTTAAAAGCTATTGATATAAACAACATCCTGCCACAACATGGATGAATCTCACAGGCATAATGTTGAGTAAAAGAAGCTAGACATGAGTACTTATGTATGAGTTCTATTTAAATCAAGACCAAAGGCAGACAAAAACTTATCTAAGGTGAGAGAAGACAGAATTACGATTACCTTTGGCAGGGGGCAAGTATTGATGAGGGAGGCTTTCTGGGATGCTAGAAATTTTCTATCTTGATCCAAGTGGTAGTTTTATGGGTGTAAGCATATATAAAAATTCACTGAGCTATAATCATTTGTGTCCTTTACTGCATGTAAGTCATAAAAAAATTTTTTTTTGAGGTACTGTGGCCGGGATTGAGGATGGGTCACCCAACTCCATAAACATCCCCTTAAAAGGAAAACAAAACAAAAGAAAACACCATGGGTTTCTCTTTTCCTTTTAAAAATGTATTTGATAAATCAAGCCTATCTTGAAAGTTTATTTTCAGGCTGTGGTGGCAGGGGTTGAGTTAGAAGTCATTTTCCTGATCAGCCTCAGATGATTCTGATTCAATAAATGCCTTTATTTATTGAATTAGACAATCAAGTCAATCCGTGAGCTCAGGGAATGCAGTAACCAGGATACTTGACTTGAACCAACACCCAAGAGGCCCAGTGTACAAGTCTCCCTCACATGCTTCCCCCACAAAGGGGCTGCCAGAGCTGGTTTCCTGAAACAGGAGTCAGACACACACACACACACACACACACACACAGGTCACTTTCTCTAAAACCAAAAGCTATAGATTTTTGTCCACACTCCAATATCACTAAATACAAATTTCAGCAAAGGCAAGAGAACCCTATGCACTTTTTGAAAGTCTGGGATTCTGGCGTCACACTGCCTGAATACCAGAACCTCCCCTCCCCTTCCCTTCTAAATAATGTTGAGACAATCCAATAAGATAATCAATTATTCACTGTTACCTACTTCTACCATTTCAAGGACTGAACTTCCAAAACCTATTGCTTTCCTGGTCTAAGTTCAACTAAACCCTTTATGGTAATTGTCATGTCAGCACTCTACCCTCCTCATTCACAAATGCTGAGAGCACCAGAGCCTTAAGCTAGTTCGTGATGTCAGGAATCGCCTCTAGGATTGCAACATCAAAACAATGTATTTTAGGGTAGCGGACGTAGCTCAAGTGGCCAAGAGTCTGCTTCCCATGTACAAGGTCCCAGGTTCGATCCCTGGTACTTCCTAAAAACAAATGAAAAAACAACAACAACAAAAAAGCAATTCTTATTGGGGAGTGCATGTAGCTCAGTGGTTGAGTGCCTGCTTCCCATGTACGAGATCCTGGGTTCAATGCCCAGTACTTCCTAAAAGAAAAAAAAAAAAAAAGAACTATATATTTTAGGAGCCACAAACCACTTACTCAGTATTCTTTTCACATGCAGAATGAAGCAGGCTACCTACTACTCAGATTGAGCACCAAAAAGTCTAAGTGCTTACAAGTAGTGGCTTAAACAATTACTCTCATTATAAAAACCCAAAGGTCATCTATCCATATTCCCAGCCCAACTTTAAAAATCCTGGCTTCTGATTACTCGAGTAGGGTTATTCTTCCTAGGATCTAAGGCAAAGCTGGGAAAACACAAAGACTCACAATCACTAAGATTCTATTTTAAATGAAACCCAGAAGCACAGCCAGAATTACAGGCCAAAAAAAAAAAAGCTGCAGTGGTACCAGGTAAAGAGGCCATAACATGGTCCTATATAAATTGGGCCTTTCCAAAGGTCACAAGACTTCTTACAGCCTGCCCAAGCACCATCGCTCATATGTGAATGGCCTACCTCCCTGAACCTTTCCACCACAACTGGCTCCAATGTCGCTATGGGGTGAAGGCAGTGGTTTTGTCTTTGTGTTCTAATTTTAGTCACAGATCCTTAAATTACTTGGACCAACATAGAGATTAATTGCCCTTCCTTTGCATTCTGAGAAATAATGCTCAAGACCAATTATATTATATAGTTTCTGTTCCTCTCATCTGGTAGCCTGCTGTATTCCACACATACTCCAGACCAAGTAGCTTGGTCCAGACCAGTAGCTTGGCGGCTACTTATTCTGAAAGAAGAACTGGATAAAACAGCAGGGGCATAGTCTACAGATTCTATATCTGGTATACTTTACCATGCCTTATAATCTGATTTTCCTGACATATGTTTAGACATACCTGACCTTGGAACCAGCAGGCCCAACTGTGACCAAGCCTACAAAACCCAATTACTAGCTCTCACTCCTGTTCCCCGAGGTCCCACTGCTACCCTGGGGCAGTTCCAAAACCTACTGCAAAAGCCTGAACCAAATTAGACCATTGAGACTCCTTGCAGTTCAGAACATATGCTAATCCCTGAGGAAAAGCACTTCCAAAAGCTTTAATTAGATCTTTCACTCTGGTTTTCCTTATCTTCTGTAGGGCAAGGTGTACTCTTTTAACTTCCATTTCTATCACAATTCTGGTCTTTGGCATCTACCAAAGGATAACAGGCTGGCTGACAGCTGCAGCTTACCACTGCACTAAGTTGTGCTAAATCATCTCTTAGAATAACACATCTGGTAAAGTCCACTGTCTAAATAGACTTTCCCACTGACAACACTGTGGATGGTTGAGGAGATTGTACAACATGGCTAACTATCTTAAGAGAGCTTCCGAAGGGCTTTAAGTAGCAAAATGAGCTATAGCCCAGTCACTTCTCCCAAGCCTGATGAGGAAACTACTTACAATTCAACTCTAGCAATGAAGATTTTTCTTTAAAAAAAAAAAAAAAAGAAAGAAAGAAAAAGAAAGTGGCCTATTTTCAGCTTTCAAACATTAGCTATAATTATCTCCTTTCACCTTTGGGAGAGGAATTCTGGTCCAGGTATGGATGAAGATATAAATCAAGATGGGGTCTGTTGCCAGTTCATTTACTCTTATCACTGATCTTTGTATGATCAACTTTTAAACAACCCAAACGTTCGTACATTTATATCCACAATCCGTATTTTTTTTCCCCTCAAACTTATACACAAGCTGATAAATGAACATTTTAACCTACTTACAGGATAGCACAAACACAAGCCAACAGCACCCTTCCAGCAACACCCCATTTGTCTAGACAGCAGTACTTGTGCAATTAATTATATATAATAAAAAAGCAAAAATAAAATAGACTTAGTCCCCTAAGACCTAAGTCTTAAACTATACTTGAAACAAATAAGTAGATCACCAGGCATGCCCCAAGTCACATCTGTAATGTAATAAGGTTACTCACTAGAATTAATGTACAACTGTGAAGGAAAAAATACCAAGTTAAAAGAAGAGTATGTAAACAGATTGTTTTAATTAAAACAAACAAAAAAACAACTCTAGAAACAGAACCAACCTCAAAACAAGCCTATTACTCAACTTTAGGCCCATTTCTAGGAAGATACTGTGGTTGAAAGTAGGGACTGCTAATATAGGACAGGTAAAAGTCACCACTGAAATAAAGTCACAGATTAATTATTTACCAAAACCCACAAACCACCACCAATCACCACAAAATCCATTTTCTTAAATTTATGGTTGAGAAACAGAGCAGTGGTTCTTAGCCTTAAATGTAAATTAGAATCTCTTGGGAAACTTAAAAACAACAACAACAACAAAAAACCTATGCCTCGGCACACTCCTCAAAACAATTAAATCAGAATCTCTGTGGGCCTCAAGGTTGGGAACTATACAGAAATAACCATCTTTTATCTAAGCTAAATATAAGTCTTTCTGAAAATTTATCTAATACTGACATGCTACACTTCCATTTAAAAACACATCTAATCTAACCAACAACTGTTCAATATGCAGCCAAAAGGAGAAAAGTCATCAATGTCTGCTTAAGATATTCAACTTAAGAAATGGCACATGATCTTACTAATAAACTAAGTTCTAAAGCAAATGTCTACAAGCTCTAATAAAGCATTCAATAGACTCATTCTTAGTTGACAAGCCTTTCCAGCACGTTTTCCTTATCCACTTCATAAGAAGACAGGGTACTAAGTACTAGGTACTTTCTGGAATAGATGGCCAAAGCATAGTCATTGTCCACAATTAAACCTTGATAATCGTTCTAAAATTAAGCCATTCTGGCCACAAACACTGTTCTGCTAGCTAACTACAAGATTTACTTACTGCATCTGAACCTGGATGACAGCATCACATGTCAATTATAAGATAGGCATTCCTTTAATGACTCCTTTAAAATGAATTCTGGTATCACCAGACATAAAAAACAGCTGGTTGGTGTCCACATCACTTGGGCAATGGATTAAAACTACTGCACACAAATAAACTATTTGTTCAGTCAGAGAGAAAAGGCATAAAGTGATGAAGAATAAAAGAAGTGTGTGTGAAAATATATTTTTGCAAAATTAGAAAAAGAGTAACAATGAAATGGAGACATGTGGATAGAAAAAAACTAAGGGCTTTTTTTTTGGTTATTGCTTTGGACAATCAATTCTGTAAATGACCAAAAAACTATCAATTAGATCAGAGAAGAGATAAAAGGAAAATGGGTTATTCAAATTAATAAAAAAAAAAGTTTACTATTAGAAAAGTGAAATGCTAACACTTCCTTGTCAGTTCCAAATTCAACAAAGTACAAAAACAAGGAAACTTTTATTACTATACTTACACTAGTAATTATTAAGTGTCCTGAAGTTTGCCCTGGTTGGTTAAGATGATCAAATATTAAATTTAGTTTCCACAGAAGAACTATTTTAACCTTCCAATCCTATTCTAAGAATAAATGGGGAAAACTCATTAACAGCTTAGCATTATCATTTCATTTCAAGTACCACTTTTGTCTTTGGGTGAACGTACATAAAACTAAACCAGGATCCAACAAGTTTTCTATTTGATTTCACTAATATCACTTAAAGAGTATAATACAGGCAAATGCTTTAACATTTTTCTTACCAGGGACAAATTTAACTCTAAGATCACATGGCAAGTAATATACAAATATTTAAAAATTTACTCATCTGTCATTTTAAAAGAGTTCATGTAGCATACATTGCAATATAATATTTATAATCAGAATTTCATTGACTGTTAAGTAGACACAGCTTATCATTTGGTTTGTTAAGCTCTATCTGAAAACATGCTGGTTTATTAAAACAAAACTCAAAAAACTTAAAAGTCTCAAGTTACATGGTTTTACAATCAAGTCTTACTGAAGTGGCATACAGATATTTCCTTTCTTGCAGAACCCATGGTTCATTCTTGCAGAAGGAGCCCATGACAAGCACATAGGCAATGTGACAGGTTGTATTATCTGGACTACCAAAAATCCTGAAGTTAATCTGAAGAATTGGCAGAGTTACCAGAAAGATGATGCAGTGGTCTTGATTTTTTTTTTTTTCTTTACTTAGAATTCTACAACTCTAAAATTTATCAATTGATTTATCTTTTAAATAAACAGCACCAATCTTGCCCATTGATACAATTAAATTTTGACTTTTTCAGTTCTTTAGTTCACAAGTTTATTATGAAAAACACTGCAGTGCTCTTGTGCAGTAACATCATCTTAAGGGGGAAGGGGGTTCTGTTCAAAACAACTCACCAGGTTCTGACAATAACAAAGAACAACATGGGACAAAGATTGGAAGGGAAATAAACTGAGTGCAGACAAATCATACAATTAAATTAAACGGTATCCCTGAAAATAAACAAAACGATTTCAAAACTCACAAGTAGAGGGGAGGCCTTGGTACTTATTTTTAAAAATGTTCATTAAGCTCCAATGATTGTTTGCTGCTATCCTTATCTACAGACATGCTGAGTAAAGCTATAGCTAAATGGAAGTTAAACTGTATTCACGAGGTGTTAATGTTTACATCTTAATATCTGCAGTCTCTCAGAGAAAGCAAAAGTAACTACAAATAGTGCTACGCCAGAAACTGGTTTCTTGACCAACAATGTCGCTTCAGCATGCAATGAACTGGTTCATTCTAAAGTGGTCACAGCTGTTGATGACAAGAGGCTTTGTATTTTTATATGGCACATCTTTTGGTCCATGTGAAAACAAGTTTTTTGAATGTTAACTATTCTCTGACACTTTGAAGTTACTGTTGCTCTTCCCATTTCCATTAGATCAATATATGGTTCATGACAATACTGTACAAGTTTAAAATTTCATTACAGGAAGTAGTCTGGGGTACGACGAGTAACATGTGGCTCGCCTCTGCGAGGTGCTGGGTCAAACTGCAAGCTGAAAAACAAGACATCAACGTATTGGTAAAATTCAATTTGTTTATATTAAAGTTATAAATGCATTGACAAAATTAAAAATTATTAGTCTTTCAAACTTTACACATTTTTTTTCCTTTCCAATTTCAGCTTGCCTTATGTAATAGAATCCTAACTGTAGCCTAATCATGCATTTAATGATAAGGGTCTTCTAGCTGCACACCTCTCTCCAGAAGAGCCAAGCAACTGCTGCCAGAGAAATTGTCCTTTTATATATCAAGGCTCCTCCTCAAGATTATTCAAAAGAAAAATTCTACGAATTAACTAAAATTTTAAAAGCCTAATTGTATTGTATCTGTATTATCACTCCAGAATATACTTTATTAACTCCACATTAAAAACACAGATTTAAAAGTTAAAACTAATAATTTACATTAAAGTCTCTTATATAAGTTATTTTCTGTTAATGTATTTCAACACATTTTAGGTCCACTTCAAAGAAAACATAAAATCAAACTGGAATCTGATTTAACTCTTACACCTCCTGTTCAAACTATATATTCAAGTAATGGCAACCAACTACTCAGATATAAATACTTACAAAGAGTATTTTAGAGTATCATCAAGTTCCATGATTGCAGCTTGGTTACCACAACGATAACAATAGTTTGGAGCACTGAAAATTGTTACTACATTCCGGTCATGGCACCAGTTATATCCCTACAAAGAAACAAAAGAAGTTAAAAAAAAAAAAAAAAAAATCTTTTTCACACAACTGTGACTTCACTCAAGAAAGTGAAAATCAGATCTACCCTTTCTTCCAAAATGCTTAAGAAATGTTAATTTTTGAGTGATTTAATAATTTTCTTTACATTGTACAAGTTTTAAAATATACATGTATTTATTTGGGAAATATTATAAAAAGAAAAATAATTTCTTAAACTGCTTCTTATATCTGGCCTTCTGTAAATGCAGTGTCTCATCAGAATCTCTTATTGCAGTAGCCCTAAACATGATCCAAGACTGAATATTTATATGGACATTCCATGTAGAGGCATGCTTTACTGGAGACCAGAACCTTATTAATATTCTACTCAGACAAAGGTGAATGCCCTAAAGTTGTTCATACTGCCCAGGAACAAAGGAGAAATGCCTCTAGAATCTCCAGCCTCATTCCCCTAACGTCCATGTGAATGCATGAGCTACTTTTTAAGTATTGTTCACAAATTCCCTTCCCTAGCTTTAGAAAAGTTAGATTTTATTGACAATAATCACAGAGTTAAACCAGTACTAATCTAAATAGAACCCTCATTTTAAAAGTATACTAGTCAATGTTCTATGCTAAGAACCTTAGCCCATTTTTCTCTTTATCTTCCTTAAGTTTACTAAAAAGCAAATCACATTTCAAAGAACAGAACATACCTCCATCACCAGCTGGTGAGCTCTAGACACCAACGTGAGACCATTGGCATGATTAAATGTCTCAGATATATCTTGCCCAAAGGTATAACCAGCTCCTCGAGGAGAGATACCCCAACCACCACGGTCATCTGGATCTGACCACAGCAAGTCACACATTGGACCCTAAAAAACAAGTTTCAGTTATAAACTGTCTCTTAACAAAATGATTAATGCATGATTTGAATAATTCATCAGGAAAACCACCCTATTAGGTCACACCCTTTGAGTGGTATTTATTGAAAACAGTAAAAGATTTTGTAGTTCAAGTTAAATATCTATGTGCCATTGCTAGCACAAATGAATACGACAATTTCCACAAGTCTTTCTGAAGCACAGCCTACATCAAAAGGCTGCATTAGCAACAAGCCCTAACTTAATCTGTCCATAAGTATGAAAAGTTTGATATTAGGCAGTTTCATCTAAGACAGGGGCTCTGAAGACAACCGAAGACCAGTTCCACAGCTGTTGTGATCTTCCTTTGACGAATGGAGATGACAAGAGTAGACACACTTCATGCGGTAGTTTTGAGAATTAAATGAGATAATATATATAACAAACTAATGTGCAATTAAATTTCTCCTCTCCCTAAAAAGTTTTCTGAAAAGATTTTATTAGCAAAGAAAAGTCATTACCTCATGGGGAACTTCTTGTAGGCGATCAAGTGCTCTGATGTGATCCAGTGTATCTATGGATGGTGAGAGGCCACCGTGTAGACAGAAGATCTATAAAGAGTGGTTTATAATGTTAACCTCACCCAAGAGCAGCTTTGCTGTGCAGCCACCCACATCTCTTGGTCCCACTGGCTGTTTCTCTGCTTTGCCTGAATGAGGCTCTTCTCTGTCAGGTCCATCTTGCCTCCAGCTCCATACCTAAGCTATGAGTACATCCCTTTTCTTCCTGATAAATCATAGCTACTCTACACAGATGCCACCTCAATTAGCAACTTCAAGAAAACATTTCCCAGATCTTACCCCTTCTCCACCCAGAGAGACTAGCATTTTCATTCTCACAGGATTTTCTTGTAATTTCTTCTGTGCATGCCTCTAACTGGACCAGTAACTAGTTAACTACATCTCCCAGACTTTCTAGAAACACACCGAGAAGATGGATGGGCTACATCTTCCATCCCTTCGATCCTAACATACAAAGAAGGCACTTAAAA
This sequence comes from Cabassous unicinctus, assembly GCA_029593785.1. Classification (NCBI taxonomy): domain Eukaryota; kingdom Metazoa; phylum Chordata; class Mammalia; order Cingulata; family Chlamyphoridae; genus Cabassous; species Cabassous unicinctus. The sequence continues at coordinate 5,579 of JAQZBX010027771.1, read as the reverse complement.
ACAACAGTAACAACTAGTACCTAAACATTAAGAAAGCAGATTCCAGAAAAAAAATCTTCAATATGATTTTAAGAAGACCCACATACCTGCCCATCCACCAAGGCAGTGAGAGGAAGATAGTCAAAAAGATCTGTAAAATATTTCCAAACATTTGCATTTCCATATTTCCTTAAACACTCATCATAGAAACCATATACTTGTGTGATCTGCCTGCTCTCATGATTCCCTCGAAGAATGGTGATGCGTTCACGGTAACGAACCTGAATCAATAAAATAGAAAACAACATAAGCAGCTGGCTCTCTCAAAAACCAAATGATAATTTCAAGAAATTTTCTATAGGGAAACCAGAGTTCCAGTTTTGTTGGGGGTGGGGGGGTGGGGGGTGTACATCCCCACATTCCCACATCACACCAAACTGCAATCACAGATCTATTAACATTTTAAAATGACATGGGGTGTTTGCCAACCCCATCTCAACTCTTCCTACCACCAGCTTTACACCAAGCATATTTATGGGCTATAAAACTCCATACATGAATTTCTTTTCACTTTCCAAACAGTTCAATGACATTTCATTAAATCTACAGTTATACAACCATTACCACAACCCAGTTTTAGAACCTTTCCATCACTCCAAAAAGATCCCTTGTGCCTATTTGCAGTCACTCCCTACTCCCACTCTCAGCAACCACTTATTTACTTTCTTTCGGTAGAGATCTGCCTTTTCTAGAAATTTCACATAAATGGAATCATACAATATATAGTCTTTTGTGTCTGGTTTCTTTCACTAAGCATATTTTTTGAGGCTCATCCATGTTGTAGCATAGATCAGTAATTTGTTCCATTTTACTGTTGCACAGTAGTCCACTGTATGGCTATATCACATTTTGTTTATCCATCCACCAGTAGATGAACATACGGAACTGTTTCCAGTTTTGGGTTATTATGAATAAAGCTGCTATGAGAATTTGCAAGTTTTCATATAGACAAAAGTTTTCCTTTCTCTTGGGTAGATCCTAGGAGTATAACTGCTGGGTTATTTGGTAAATATATGTTTAACTTTTAAAGACACTGTTAAACCGATTTTCAAAGTAGCTGCACCATTTTATATTCCTACCTGCAATGTACGATATTCCAAATTTCTCCTCCTCCTCACCAACACTTGGTATTGTCAGTTTACTGATTACAGCCATTCTAAGCGGTATCTCACTGCAGCGTTATTTTGTATTTCCCTAGTGACTAATGATGTTGAACATCTTTTCATGTGTTTACTGTTCATACATCTTGGATTTTTCAATGTCTATTCAAATGCTTTGCCCATTCTTAAATGGTCTTATTATTAAGTTACAAAAGTGATTTAAAAAAAAAAAATCTTCTGGATACAAGTACTTTATCAGATATATGATTTGTAAATGTTTTCTCCCAGTCTGTAGCTTGTCTTTATTTTCTTGATGTCTTTTGAAGAACAAAAATTTTAATTTTGATGAAATTCAATTTATCAATTTTTTAAAAAAAGACTGTGCTTTTGATGCTATATCTAGAAAATCTTTGCCTAACTCAAGGTCACAAAGATTTTCTCCTAGGATTTTTTTCCTAGAGGTTCTATAGCTTTAGCACTTATATTTATGTCTATAATCCATTTTGATCCATTTGTGTATGGTATGAGGTAAGGCTCTAAAAGTTTATTTTTACATACAGATATCCAATTGTTTCAATACCATTTGCTGAAAGAACAATCCTTTCCCCAATACATGAATTCTTAAAAGTAGTAGTCATTCCTCTTTTGAGCAATGGGATTCATCCTGGGCTTTAAGCACAAATTAACTTGCTTTCATAGTTCGCAAAATTATCTACAGTCATGAAGAAATGTTCAATCATCAAATCCAATTTCTCCATTTTACAGATGGAGAACAGAATGACTTCCAACAATGTTTTGTAGCACTTTACATAACTCAGGTTAGTAGCTCCACAAACACATACATTATATATTAATCACCTAAAATTCAACTCTTGTCAAAACCATATCTCATTGCCTCTCCAATATTAGACATTTGTGGCAACCGTTTTACTATTCTGCATATTCTCTCATATAAAAGGGTCTGTTGGCTAGGAAAATAAATCATCCCAAAAGGTAAAGTGAAACAATTTCTTTTAAGGGAAAGGCAGAAGCCTGCCACCTTTAAGAGTCATATATCTTTAAATCTTCATTTATATATTTCACTAAGCCACAACTGGTGTACATATTACTTCACACCTTTTTCCAATTATCATTTTTACTGTTCTAGAATACTATGTTTTTGCTTAATGGCTGCAAAATAGTTCACTGAGATAAACCGTAGATATTCACCTACCGTTACTTAGAGCAATTTTTCTTGAAGATAATACTGCAGTTTGTGTTTTCACATAAACAGCTTTTGTTCCTCTTGAATTTATTCCTCAGTAAAATTTTGAGTATGGGATTACTGAGTAGAGTGGTATAAACATTTTGACATTTACATGTTTTGTTCCTTCAAAAGTATTTATAAATCTAATTATATTACCTTGCCACACCCCTATTTACGGAACTAAAATTTCCATCTGACCAGCTCTCTTAACATTTCTCAAATAATCTGGCCAAGGCATTCTCTTCCTTAGAGAGCCCCTTACTCAGAATGAATGCAGATATATAATTAAGTCCACAACTTAAATACCCCTATTCCCAAGAATGGAGTTTTCTTCTGAAATTCTAAAATTGTGTCTGACAACACAACCTGTAGAACAGTCAGATGTAGAAAAACACAAAACACTGGGGAAAAGGAACACTGGAGAGGATCATCTTAACCAGTTCAAATTGCCCAAACAAAAACTTTAAATTACCTTTAGAGCTACAAGTAGTGTAACTGTTTCAACTGAATAATAGCCTCTGTCAACATAATCTCCCATAAACAAGTAATTGGTATCTGGTGATTTGCCACCAATTCTAAACAGTTCCATGAGATCATGAAATTGCCCATGCACATCTCCGCAGACAGTGACTGGACATCGAACCTCTTGCACATTGGATTCTTTTGTCAGGATTTCTTTAGCCTATAGATAAGGAAAAAACAAAAAACAAACAAACAAAAAAAAAAAAATTGGCATTAAACAACATTACCACAGATAAGTTACCTACACTTAAGGGGCAGACTCAGTATAAGATGGAGAAAACAACTTTAATCTACTGTTTGCAGACATTTATGATCCCATTAAAATAAGAGGACAAAATATGGCTAGTTTCTACCCATTGGTTCTCACCCCTGACACTTAGAAATAATGTGTATCAAGATAAGTAGCACAGTTCCTCTCATAAACAACAGGAGTTTTTAGGCCTATCAGTTGCCACCTAATTAAATGCTAAAGAGATCTCATTAGCAGCCATAAAAGACCAATGAAAATAGACGAAGACATTCAGGTACCTAATGAATCAGCTTTACAGTTCTAACTATAATACTGGTACTCTGGGATTCCAGGATATGGGGGAGAAGTTCCTTAGTCCTGCTTGAGGGTTTGTTTTTTAATTTTTGGAAGACATTACAAACATTTTGTATTACAGTTAGGGCTGTTCAGAAAACATACTTTTTGTGCTGCTTTTTAAAAAATTATATGGTAGTATACTCGCCCCACCATGAACAAATTCAAACATTACTTTTAAGGGTAATCTTTAAGGACCATGTAACATTTCACTAAATAGAAACCTTATCATTCATTCAATAAACATTTATTGACCATTTGCTGGATGCCAGAAACAGTAAAGTGCACTGGGAGATAATCATTCATTCGCTTAACCAATGGAAATATAGTGGTGAACAAGACAGGGTCCCTCCCACTGCAGTGGGGTGTGTGTGAGAAAGACCACAAACAAACAAGCAAAACATGTGTGGACTGTACTAAGTGACATGAAGGAATAGGGAGAGAATAACTGGGGGAGGTCACTTTAAATAACACAATAAATGAAACAGCCCAAAGAAGTACAGTCTATAGCAGGAGAGGAAGACAAGAAAAACATCATTACAAATAGAACGGGCCATGAGCTGAGACATGCTAGAGTGAGGAGCACAGTCTTTCAGGATCACAAACACCAAAGCAGTTAGAAAAACTGTCTGCTGGAGGCCCAAAGAATGGGCAGGAGTTGGGAGTAGGAAAAGGGAGATGCAATCATGAGTAAAAAACACCAGAAATTAAGAGAAAAAGTTAACATAGAGACTGATGAACAGTGACCAAGAGACTGAGCCTAAAGAATAAGTCTAATCAAAGTAGCATTAGAACAAATATTAACTGACAAAAATAAATAAATAAATTGATGAATGAATTTAGGCTTTCAGAGGTATGATCATGAAGATGGGTGTGTGAGATTATTAGAACATAAAGGTCACTAGTATTCAGTGACCAATCCACCACCAAGCATTCAGTGACCATCCACCACCAAGCCTTGCCTAGTCTACTTCTAAAATACTTTTCAAATTCATCCACTTTTATCTTTGTCACTCACTACCTTGGTCCAAGACAGCATTATTTCACCTTGATTACTGTGATAGCCTCCACACTAAACTCCCTGTTTCCATCCATCCTGTCTCCAATGGATTTTCCATGCAACAAAGTGACAGTTTTTAAAATATTCATCAGATTAATTTATTACCACTGTGCACAGAGCACCTAGCTAGAACAGTACCTGGGATATAGAAGGCACTTAATATATTTGCCGAGTGAATCAAGAATTTAAACTGAGGTGGCTAGATAGGTCATCGTCAGGGAAAGCCATGGATGTCTCATCTCTCAGGACAACAGCAGAAGCAGAGCTCTTTGGAGAATGAAAAAATAATAGGCAAAAGCAGAAAGGAAAGGTACTAAGGCAACCAAGTGGAAGACAGAAGTCCAAAAATCACAAGGAATTTTACCCTTGAGTAGAGGGGGACAGCATCCATCCATCTGGGAGGGCTATTAGGGAAGGCATATGATTTCCTCAGGTATAACAAGGCTCAGCCAGAGTTAAAGGTATTTACACCATACACTCAATCAACATTTACTGAGTGCCCTCTATGTGGCGGCAGCATTATAGAATGTTGTTCCAGAGTGTGGATGGGTTAGAAGAAGGAAACACACTGCAACACGGAGGTAAAATTACCACAGAGAATTGTCACGAAGGAGCCACACTATTCATTACATTTTGAGGGGTGACCAAGGATGACAAAGTCTGGTTTTAAGACAGTGCTATGCAACCTTAGCTGCACTTTGAAAATCACTTGGGAAGCTCAAAAAAAATCCAGATGCCCAGGCTATACCTCCCTCAATTAAGTCAGAATCTTTGGGGCTGGGATCCAAGCATCATTTTTTTCAAGTGCCCGCCTCAGGGTGCTTTTCTAGATGCAGCTCAGTTTGATCCCAAATCACTATTTTCAAATCTCCAAACACTTTGGGAAGCCTATTTCAGGATTCAACAACCACTGACATCCCAAAAATTACTAATTTGATCTAACATTTTACTGAGTTTAGAAAAAAATTTCACTCGTGCCTGTCGCAGAAGAGATCTTTCTTAAGAAACACATGTAACCCAACTGTTATT
>JAQZBX010027770.1:0-28174 GCA_029593785.1 Cabassous unicinctus | reverse complement strand
TGGGCTAATTGTAATACAAGAGCATTTATGGACTTCAATCACCAGTGAGTTTACTGCGTGGATGGCTGATTACATCTGCATCAATCAGGGAGATTACATCATCAATGGCTGGCGCTTTTATCCAATCAGTTGAATGGCTTAAAAGGGGAAGTGATTTCAACATTCAGAGAGAATTTTCCAGCTCTTCGTTGGACAGGCAGCTTCTCCCAGAAACTCATCAACGACCGTTCGTTGGACTTTCATCGGAGCCACTGGTTTGCAGCCTGCCTGTGGAGCCTGGACTTGTGCATCCCCACGGTTGCGTGAGAGACTCTTTTAAAATCTCATATCATTGACGGATATCTCCTGTTGATTCTGTTTCCCGAGAGAACCCTGACTAATACACATTGCTTACCTTAAATTTTCTTAATAGACAACAAATTTCTAATACCACAGCAGCAGAAAGACAATAGGAGGTTAATAAAAAGAATGAAAATGAAAGATGCAGACAACCAATATATTAGAAAAATGAAACAAACAATAAATGGGAAAAAGGAGAGGTAAAAATTTGAGGCTGAGGTTTTGCTCATATCATTACAGAAACAGGAGAACAGCAGTGGATGCCCTCCAGAAAAATCAAGCTTAGAGTTGAAGATGCTGCAAAAACATAAACTATGGACATGGTGGTTTCACATTGGATTAATTATAGATAAAGTATTAGGTCAAGGTAAGATACCATATCATAATTACACTTATTGGGCATACGTAACCAACCCAACCCTTTTAGAGCTGTTAACTTGGGATGATGAGTCTTACCCAATTTCTCTTAATCAATCTCATCATTTTCCAGGACCTATAGACATATGGCTACCCTTAAAGCCAAAAGAAGAAGGGAAATTTATAGAAAATTTAACTTTACCTTTTATGGACTGCCCTCTTTGTATTGGATATGGTTCTGTATGCATGCAAACTAAAAATCACAGTGTAGTTTTAACAAAGAAAAATCAAACTTGAATTTATATTCTCATTTTTCCTTTTTTACCATATAAATCAGAAAATATGGTAAATCTCACATGTCCCTCTCAAAACAGATTACTTAATGACAAATGGCATATATGTCACAGGTTTACAGAGATTTTGTTGTTTAATGATTCCAATGGAAATGTAAAGGATCAAGTCCTTATAGAAATACCAAAGCCTATTAAAAACACAACCATATCTTGGTTCATTACTAATTCAACCATAATCACTAATGACAGTAATCCTTATTTCTGGAATTTTGGTAATTCAGCATTTACTAACAGCTCAATAAATTAGAAAAATGAAGGAAGATATATCCCACAACCATAGGACACTAAACTTAACAAAACTCAAAGTTATTTGTGGAAATTATTTTTGGGAACTGGCCCAATTTTTGAATGGCAAGGCAGTAAAACTAATATTACAAGTTTAAAAAGAAAATCAACTCAATTTCTTAAAGTATGTTTATGAGATCTTACAGTTTTTATCATTGGAAATGTAACTTTTGGTGAAAGGAACATTAGCTTCTCCAAATGCTCTTTATTTACTGATTGGCATCATAGCTACTGCAGCCATTGCTGGCACAGCCATGCATCAAGGAGTCCAGAATGAACAATATATTAAGGACTGGCATAAAAATGCAAGTGAAGTATCAATGTGAGATGTGGAGCTCACATTGATATGGAACTGAATAATTGTGTGAATGATCTTGAAACAAGTATTATACATTTGGGTAATCAAATCTATAATTTAAACTTGTTAAGAGTTCTTAAATGTGATTTAAATGAAAGTTCTTTTTGTATTACTCCTTTGCCTTATAGTAATAGTTAGCATGATTGGGAAGAAGTAAAAAATCATTTGATTGGGTATAAGCATAATATTTATTTAGGTATTTTAGAATTGCAAAAGAAAGCATTGAGCATGTCTCAAAATGAATTGAAAGAAACCCCTGGTGCAGAATTTTGTAATGAATTGTCTGAAAATTTAAATGCTTTCAATCCATTTCACTGGTGGAAACAAAAAACAGTTCAAATATCATTTCGGATTGGATTAGGAATTATTGTTATATGCATTTTAATTGTTTGTATTTTCAAGGGTAGAGTAATGACATATATCCATAAAAAATGAAAAATTAAATCAGATAAATGCATTTTTTAAAGAAATTTAGCCATGAAAAACTAATTTTACATTATTTGTAGTAGAAAGTAGTATACTAATAACCACTTCATTTTAATACTAATTACCTGCACAAAAATATTCACTTAAGGAACCTGCAGAAGTATAAAATATAAATGAAATTGCCTTCCATGTAAGAGCTCAAAAGCTTGCCTGGTAGTCAATGATGGGTAAGATTCTCAGAGGAGGACAACCTAAAACAGGCAGTCACAGGAGCCTATGGAAGAAACAAGTGTGACAGGAGGTCACCTTGTATTAGCTTATATAATGGTTCCTATAGTCTTCACTGAAAAAAATTAATTAATAAAAAAGGGGGAAATGATGGAGTTTCAATTAAAGGCCATGACTACGGACAGAAAGCAGGTCACCTTAGAATGTTAGAGACAGGCTGGAATGTAGGAGACAGGAACCTCTAGTCTCAAGACACTGAGAAAAGATCTGATAGGAACCAGGTGGGAAACATCCTGAGCTTCAAAGAGAGTACCATGTATATTTTAGAGAAAAATTTCAAGGTCTGCTACATGCAGGAACGTAAAGAGAACTGAACCATTAACCTTTAAAACTTGCTGACTTTAGTAAAGTGTAAACTGTCAGGTATCTATTGCTTTTGCACATGCACACACATATTTCTTTGTTATAAAACTAAGTAAAAGCCACAGTGTTTTATGCAGGGGGGCTTTCCTCCCTTTGGGGACAGAGGGTCCCCTGACCCTGGTTATTTCTCATCTCTTCTCTTTGCCTCATTTTTTCCCATCTGCGGCACCGTTTTCATGGACCCAGTTACTGAACTTCAACATTATTTTGTGACAGCAAAAGACTGGAGACTTCAAAATGATGCTTAATATATGTTTGGCTAATAAGTTATAGCACATTGAAACAATTGTACCATGCAACCATTAAAAATATTAGGTCATTTTTATATATTCTTAAATGGAAGAGTCTCCAAAGTATATTGCTTCAGAAAAATTGAGTAAGAATAATATAGTAGTAATAATTTGTAAATGAATATCTAAATGCCCAAAATGTAAATATAGTATTATATATGTATTTGTGTATATTTGTATATATGAGTATCTGTCAGTCCACATACAAAAAGAGAAAGAGAGACACAGATACTTTGGTGACCATAAAATTTGGAGGCCATGCCAACCTTTTTGAGTCATTGATTTCAGCATTAGAACCATTTATGATTAGGAGCGGATGTAGCTCAAGTGGTTGAGCACGGGCTTCCCACATACATCATCCGGATTTGCTTCCTGGAACCTCTTAGAAACAAAACAAACAAACAATAAATAAAAAAAAATAAAAAGAAAAAAAAGAAAAACTTGGGGGAGCCAGTGTAGCTTAGTGGTTGAGCACTCGCTTCCCACATATAAGGTCTTGGGTTCAATCCCCAGCCCTGTTAACAACAACAACAAAAAAAGATAAAAAAGAAAAAAAAATTAATTAAATACAAAGGTCTTTGATTAGATAATTTATAGATAATATATTTACCTAATATGATCAAAAGATAAGGCAAAAAGTTCTTACCAAGCAATTTTTCTACCTGAAAAATCTACTCCCACTTTTTTTTTTGATGTTCAAAAATTAATAAAGCATGTATATGCTAATACACACCAACACACACATATGCTTTCTTTACATAAATGGCATCCAATTAACAATTTTTCATGCTATGAGGATCTTTTCCCATTTGAGAACAGCAGTCCTGGCCAACACCTGGATTGCAGACTGGTGAGAACCTGGAAAACCCTGAGAAGACTGCTAAGCTGTGCCCAGACTTCTGTCCTACAATAACTGTGAAAAAGGATGTGTTTCTTTAAACTGCTAGGTTTGTGTAATTTCTTATGTGATATAAAAACTAATATACCAGGTAGCCCAGAAGTCTTTCTATACTGGGTTTTGAGTGGAGCCCAGTATAGAAAAGCGATCTAAAGACTGGTCAAAGTTTCAGATATTTTAGTGATGGGGAAAGATGCAGTGTGGAGCTTATGGTAATCTCAGTGGGAGAATAACAATGAAAGCCTTTGGGATTCTGGAGAAAGTCATGCTGCCTGCAATAGAGAGTCACATGCCCTTTGATGGAGTTCTCCTAGTGTGCTATAGGTAGAGAGTATGGTAAGGCTTTGTCAGATTGTCAGGGCTCCAGGAAAAGCATAACTGGATCTAACTGGATAATATTTGGGTGCAGCGGAACAATTGGAGTGGTCAACACTCAATAGTTTTACAGAGTTAAGCATGCTTCCAATATGCATTTGCTATCTTCAAGAAGATATGGATGCCAAGATTTAATTATTTAATTATTTAATATAAACCTGTAGCATCAATGTGTCCATATATGAAAGAAAATAGAAATTAATTTCAATTAAGGAAATCAGTGTTTTCAAAGGACAATGATTATTATTTTATCTTGAATGAAAAAAGCAATAATTTGTATTCTGCATATATATAGTCTGTATAGCTAAACTTTCACACACACAAATATATACTTAGAAAAGAAAAAAGTAATATAGCAAATGTTAACCTCAATTATCCCTAAATAGCTGCATTTTAGCTAATTTTATTTTCATTTGTGTTTTACTGTGCTTATAGTTTGTAAGTCAATTTGTATATTTTCTACGGTTAAAGATTTAAAGAAATAAAGTAAAGTTGATGAGGCAGTTACTAGTGATTTAGAAAAAAATACATTCTTCTAAAATGACACATCAGAGAACATTTGATCTTATTTCTGGGTTTGTAATCTAAAAAATTGTCCAGTAAAGAGTCTCTAGGATATAAATCCCTGAGGTCATGGAGGCATACATAAACCCTAGAATTTGTTCCTAGAAGCCAGCTTCTAACTTTCTCTCTCTCTCTCTCCATTTTCTGAGTTTTTCTTCATACTAGGAAAGAAAATTTGGATTTTTGGAACATTATTTTAAATGTAATGTGGACTCCTTGTATATGTATGAGCATTTTGAGATTATAAAAAGTGCTTAAATCTTGAGTGGGAACTTTACTGAAGATTTTTATAACAATAGCAGGATTTTCAGGTGAGTTGGCTTCAGGTGATGTGTGTTATCTCTCACTTGTATGGGAAAGATTGAAGTTCTTTGATACTTGAGCCAGGGAACTCATTGGGTAGTTAAAATACCATAATGTTTATTATGTCCATATGTCTATCTACGGAAGGTTTGGGTTGTTAAGCCCTACTCCTTCCTCCTTCCCTGGTCCTGATTTTACCTATGACAATATCAAGCATTGCCTAGTATAGTAGAGCCATTCTTAAAATTTTTAAAATAAAGTAATAAAGTCTGAGAATGTCCTCAATACTTCAAAATCTTGTTGAAAGAATATGAAAATAATATGCGCAAAGTAATAGTGACCACAGCATATCATGAAATTTTGCTTTCTTGATAATTAATGTCTGTAGGTATACAAAGAATTTGGAATAATATCACTTGAGAGGAAAGGGAAAGTTTTTTCTAATATTGGTTTTGATCTAATGCAAACGTACCAAAACAGTATATTACAGGTGAGCAAAATGAAAAATCAAATAAGCCAAGTAATAAATGAGCATTTGTTGTTCACAATGGACTGAGAATATTGGATATATTGAAGAAGGCAGAACACTGGGGAATAACTAATGTAAGGCTTTAGATAAAACCAAGCAGTCATAACTATATTTGAGAGTAGAGAATAGGGAGCAATTGAGGTCTTCAGAGCTATAGATTGTCATAATACCTGCAGTAATTGAGGGATGAAGAAGTTGTTGAACTCACAGTGTAGAACAAGAGTATTTCAGCTAGTTCATCTGAGTAATGGTTGCAGTTTGATGTCTCTTCCACAGGCATCAACCTGAGATAAGAAAAGGAGAACCAGAGTGGGCCAGATAGTGATTAGAAAACAAAGGGAATATTCTGAAAAATGTGCTGAAGGGCAGTGGTTAGGGAGTTAAGATAAGAGGGTCCAAAGGAGATTCAGGAAAGAAGGGTGAACCTCCCATTTGTTCCAGACTACTTGCCCATTTTGTCTAATTTGGTTCTTTCTCTGTTCCTTAGAGGTTTTATATTCAAATAGTGGTTTTAAATATCATACTGATTAGTCATAGCATTAAAAATTAAAAGACTAAGCCTGCATTTCTTGTACTCTACAACTGTCAGGCTCTGAACTATTTATTTCAGCATAATTTTTTGGTTTAATACTTGCACATCTATTAGCTAGGTATTATCATATTATTATTTTTATCATTTTGCATATAATGAAGTTGAGACTTAGAAAATTTGAATAACTTACGAAATAAAGCAGAGAAAATGGCAAACCCTGAAATTGAAATTAAATTTATTTCCAAATCCACACTTCTTTCATTATATTGTTCTTTCATGAGCTACATTTTACTCTCCTGACCATTCTCTTTTCCTCACGCAGGAGACTTATGTAAGTCAAAAATGGCATTTAGTTTTGAAAAAAGATAATAATTCTTTTCTACCTTGAGCTGGTCAGAAAAACCAAGATGGTGTCTTTGTCTATGGAATTTGCACTAAGAGTTTTTCAACCTGAAACTTTCAGCAACATACATCTTAATGGCTCATTTTTTTGTAATCATAATTGTCTAAATGGAGACTATTATAGTTATAAACTGCTTGTAAATATATGATCTTTTTGCTTTCTCAAAATAACATATACAAATATTACAAAGATTGAATAACTCATGAGAAGATAATCACATATGTAGCTTTAATCAATACCCCCATAATACCTAAGAGGCGACATCCAGGTTCCATTCTATAACCATTGGTTAGCTTGCTTTGGAGTATATGGATTTCTGTGGCACAAAGCATTTTCAGTTACCCTCCAGTTCAGAGATTGTACAGTCATATAATAGGATAATTGTTTAATGCTATAATATGGCTAGCAATGTTGACAAATTAAAAGATATCAATAGGCATTTAAAAGACAATGATCAAAGGTTCTTGGTGAGTTGAGAACATTGGGTGACTATAAGAAAGCACTAAAGTGGGAATGAAAACATGAGTGAAAATAAGTCACATGTCAGGAAACACAACTTCACCATATTACCATGATGCTACATTATTTTTGAACAGTAAGGCAATTATTGAAGCATCAGAAGGAGATAATCAAAGAAAAACTTGAAGATATATAAGACTTTATTTCCTTCAATATCCTACATATTTTTCAAAACTCGCCAATTCCTGTGAGGTCTCTAAAAGGCTGCCATCACAGGGAAAGTTTACCTCCACTGATCCTTCCTCTGTATATCATAACTGTATCAGTTTTATTTCCTCTAATGTTTGACCAGATCTTTCTGTAATGCTTTTTAGTACTTGTAACCGTTGGGCAATTTGATGTAATTATGAATTCCAAAAATATAATTGGATCATGCTTGTAAACTGATCTGTTAATCTGGGCATGATTAGCTTATGATTAGGGTGTTGAGCCCCACCCCTTGGTGGGTGGGGAATCAAATATAAAAGGCATGGCAAGGACAGTTTTGAGAAGCAGTTTTTGAGAAGCAGTTTTGATATTGGAGAGAAGGCCCCAGGAGAAAAGAAGCGAGCCATTTGCCTGATCTTCTACAGCTGACTTGTGAAGGAACCAAAGGAGCTAAGTCTGGAGAGAGAAATGTAGCCCTGGGAAGAGAGGAACCCAAGAAGCCTGAACCCTGGCAAATGTCGGCAGCTGTCTTGCTCCAACACGTGACAATGGACTTTGGTGAGAGAAGAAACTTAATGCTTTATGGCCTGGTATCTGTGGACTTCTACCCAAATAAATACCCTTTATAAAGACCAACACATTTTTGGTATTTCACATTAGCACCCTTTTGGCTGACTAATACAGTACTCAGTCGACATTCACTGTTTTATTAAGGCTTGAAGAACATCAACCTTCAGAATGATACAACTGTGAAAACCACATTTTCTACAACACCACAGAAAACTATTTCCCTCAAGGAAACTCAATACAAGTTCTGCTTCTTAGTATAATCTTCCTGGCTTCAAAATCCAGCTCAATACTCACTAGCTTTGCAACATCAAAAAAGTTCCTTAACTTAAAGATATTTCAGTTTCCTTAGGTGAAACATGGGGTACTTGTGTTATAGCTCATGATGTTTTACAGTGACCTAAATTAAGTACTGTTTTAGCACAATGTCTAACACATGCTAAATATAATATTTAAGTGTTTGTATTTATTAATATTTTTATTATTTTTATTGTTATTATAACAGATTTTCTCCAAGAGCAATCATGATTTTAACTAAAGGAAATCAGAGTGCTGGAGCCACATTCATCCTCTTGGGCTCCTCAAAGAATGCCAACCTCCAAGTGCCCCTTTTCCTGGTATTCCTGACTATGTATACAGTCACTGTGGTGGAGAAATTGGGCATGATCATGATTATCAAGATGAATTCCCAAACTCCACAACCCCATGTACTTTTTTCTCAGCCAGTTGTCCTTTGCGGATTTCTGTTATTCCACTATAGTTACACCCAAATTCTTGGAGAACTTGGTTGTAGAAGAAACAGCCATCTCCTTCACTGGGTGCATCATGCAGTACTTCTTGGCTTGTATATTTGCAGTGACAGAAACATTCATGTTGGCAGTGATGGCCTTTTACCAATTTTTGGCCGTCTGTAATCCTTTGCTCTGCACAGTCATCATGTCCCAAAAGTTCTGTGCATCCTTAGTAGCTTGACTGTACATACGGGGTATAGTCTGTTCCTTGATATTGACTTATTTTCTCCTAGAATTATCTTTCTGTGGGTCTACCATCATAAACAATTCTTTCTGTGAGTATTCGTTGTCTCTGTCTCCTGCCACTGCCATATTGAATGAAGTCAGTAGTCTTATAATCATCCTCACTTATTATATACTGGTTTTTATCAGTGTGATAAGAATGTCTTCTTCTGTTGGGTGCCAAAAAGCTTTCTCCACTTGTGCCTCCCACCTGACAGCCATCACCATTTTCCATGGGACTGTCTTGCTCCTGTATATTGTACCCAATTCCAAAAACTCAGGCCTCATTGTCAAAATAGGTCTGTATTTTATACAATGGTGATCCCCATGCCCTTTGGTCTACAGCCACAGGAACAAAGATGTAAAGGAGACTATCTTGAAGCTAATAAATCATGCAATAAAATTTTGCTGATGTTTTATTTATTTCCAAAGGAATCTGATTTATTATGCCCAGGATTATTCAATTTTACCAAAAAAGATGATGATTCCAATTATGTTATTCAATTCATCTCTCCAGATTTTTAAATGAATTGTAATAAAGCAGTTTCCTGATCATTTAATTTCTGTTCAGTTCTATATTTAATAAAATAACTTTGATCCATATGTGAAATAAAAGAAATGTAGTGGATTGAATAGAGTACCCCCCAAAATATCATCTCCATCAGAGCATCAGATCGTGACCTTTTTATAAAATAGGGTCTTTGCAGAGGTAATTAACATAAGGATCCAGATGAGATCACAGTGGATCATTTTAACAAGCAAAAAAGGGCACACAGAGACACACAGGGAAGAAGGCCATGAGGAGATGGAGGCAGAGACTGGAGTTATGCTGCCACAAACCAGGAAACATCAGGAACAAGAAGAAGCCAGAAGAGGCACAGAAGGATTCATCCCTAGAGTCCTTGGAGACATTGCAGCCCTGCTGGCACCTTTATTTCAGACTTTAGCCTCCAGAACTGTGAAAGAACAAATTTCTGTAGTTTTAAGTCAAGTGTGTGATAATTTGTTGTAGCTGCCCTAGAAAACTAATATTGCATGAAAATACAGCAAAACCCAAATCTTTTATCTCATATATTATTGGCATGGTAAATGATGTTTTTAAAAATTCTTCAATCACATTTAAACAGTGAGAATGTCTGGGCTATTTCTGGACTCCCAGACACATTCCTTTTATCTGTATTTCTATCTATATGCTAGGACCACATGATTTTGCATACTGATTACTGATTTCAGAAGTCACTGTTCCATTACTTTAGTGATCAGCTGGTGATTGGATAGATGTTTCCTTAAATGTTTGGAACCAGGAAAAGAAAATTGCCCCACTCTTGGCAGATGAGTTTGACTGCATAAATTCAACCTGTTGATGCAGGCCTTCAACACTCAGCCAGGCTCTTGCTGACACAGAGATGAGAGACCAGGGCCTTCTCGGGTCTTTCCTGAGCAAGCACTCAGACTTGGACATGCGTATGGCATTCTGTAATCCTAGAAACATATCTGAGATTCTCAAAGCATCTCATTCTCCTCAACTTTTCTCCCAAGTTTTTATTAGTCTACTGTTTGTCCCAACTATAGTCCATTTCCATAGGCTGCAGCAACTAATAAATTTGCCTTTAAAAGTTTTCTGACAAATGTTCCCTGTGTAGCCACTTCAGCACTGCAAAAGTCCTGAAAGAGGTGACATAAAGGAAAGCCCTTTGAACCAGTCCCCCAGTGAGCCACTAGACTAGTCAAAACAAACTAGATATCTTTCTTTGAAAATAAGGTCCATTCTGCTCCCTCTGGTACCACTGACTGTACCAGAACATGGGTTATTGTCTTCTCAGCCACCCTCAAGTTAACAAGTGGGAAACACAAGGGCAAGTTAAAACAGCACAAAGCGCTGTTACTACCATTCAGCTGTTTTCTCTTAACAAAGCATTCCTCTCGTACAAATTTTTGGTTAGCTTTCAGAGTTCCAAATAAAGTGGATTTTGACAGCTTTTTTTTTACTCTTAGCGTTTGAAGTTCTTTACTTTGCCATTTTTGCTGGCTTCACTCTTTGAGGAGGAACAATGCAAAAATAAGAACAATTTTAAAAATTTAAGAAAGGGTGACAAATATTTTAGGTAGGCAAAGAACATATAAAAGATAGATTATAGTAGTCTCTGGGGAAGAAAACTAAAGTAAGACATTAAGAAAATGATTCAGGGACTGGAGTAACCAGAAAATACTTGTGGCTTCAGGTCTCCTGACAGTACTATCGATTGAGAGAACCCTATCTGAAACTCAAGGACAAGGGAGCCCATTGGCATCAGTCTTCTAGAACACATGGTGAGAGGAAAAAGAGAAGAAAGTGGACATGGAGAGGCAGATGTGAAATAATATGTGATATGCATAGTATGTATTCAACAATGTTTAATTTATAGGAGAATCAGCAAAATCTATTGTTTTATTCTTCTCATTGTTTACTACCCTGCTAAATATACAATACAGAAGTTCTTAAATGTGCTAATGCAATTACTATGCTTTCTTCATATGTTCTTAGAATAAATACTTGAATCAATTAAAATATTTAAGAGAATTTATTTTTTATTCTAAGAAATAATTTATTCTACCAGGCTTTTTTAAAAAAAAATCAATTAGCAGTGTTTCTCACACTTTAATAATCATAAGTATCACCCAAATTCCTTCTTTAATGGAGATATTATTGGGTCCCATTGCTAGAAATTCTGATCTAGGAAATCTTATTTGGGCCTGGGAATTGTCATAACCCAGAATTCCAGTCAGTTCTGGTATAGGTGATGCAGAGACTACCCATTGAGAAAACATGCCTTAGCTTAAGTTTATTAATTCCAGAGGTCATTTTAATGATATGCAAACAAAGCCTGGTAGTCAATTTCATGTTTCAAATTTTCTGTGTAATTTCAAGGATCTTCTATTCATTAAAGATGGTATAAGATACCTGGCATTTGACTTAATTACTTGTTCTGAAAATTGTGAGGAATAAATTGCTAGTGATTCTCCTGAGCTTGAGTCCCAAGGCTACGGAGTTAAATATAAGAAGCATGAAGTCCCAGTTGCACTCAGCTTATAGAGAAACAGGAGGTTCTGGCCTTTTTCTCTGTAGTGGGTGAGCTGCTTCAGATTTTCTTAGAAATAGTGAAAATATAGTAACCGGGGTCTTTAATTTTTCTTTTTATGTTAAGTCAATGTAACTGCTCTCCAATTCTGGACCCAATCATGTTAAATAAGAAGTTGATACTCTGAAAATAATTGACTTTATACTCCATTAACAACTATATCATAAAGAATAGAATAAACTTGCCAACTAGAAATGGATATTTATCCATTATCCTATTTATATACATCTTAAAACGGTGTATATAAACTTTCATAAGAATTGATATGGTGTGCTGTTATTCATATACAAAGATAACTTTCTGGTTAATATTGCTTGAATTCTTATCTGATAACTCTTGGGATTCCTAAGATATATATTTATAAATAACATGCTTGGGCTATAATAGAAGCTAAGCCTTAAGCCATAAACCCCAATAAAGGAGATATCTCCACTGAGAGGTCAAAAATAGCCATTGCTTTCCTTAGTTTGCATCAACCCCACAGCACCTGAGCTATTCAATGAGGGAAGTAGCCTTTATGTAATAAAATGTGCTAATGCAATTACTATGCTTTCTTCATATGTTCTTAGAATAAAAAATAAATTCTCTTAAATATTTTAATTGATTCAAGTATATAGGCAAACACAGGAGCAGTATATTTTGCTTTAAGAGTAAATGATCCACATTTTTTCACAGAATCCTTCACAAGTTTGTGTATTTCTGTACAAACATTTGCTCAGTAAAATTTATGAACATATGCTAATGATACATAGAAACAAGGGGAAACATGGGCACAAATGTTACTCTTATATATTACAATTAAGTATTTTTAAATGAAAACTAAGTGCAATGGAAATTCAAAGATGTTTTAGAGAATCAGCTTGGTTTGATATATACACAGAAGTTATTTGGATGAGGCATGATCTTCTTAGAGAAAACTAGCTCCATTATCTTTTTCTTCTCCTTTTTTTCCCTCTATAGACATTCATAACCTATTTGCCACTCACCCCCATAAATCATCTCTTTGGCAAGAACAACTCTGCCCCATCTTCTTCTATTAAAGGAATTGCTGTAATGACTAAAATAAATCTAAGTGTGCAGACCACCTTTGCCCTCTTAGGTTTCACAGATTACCCAGGGCTTCAGATTGCTCTCTTTGTGGTGTTTTTGTCCATGTATATTATCACTGTAGTAGGAAATCTTGGGATGATAGTAATTATCAAGATTAACCCCAAATTTCACACCCCCATGTACTTTATCCTTAGTCACCTTTCTTTTGTTGATTTTTGTTACTCTTCAATCATCACTCCCAAGCTGCTTGAGAACCTGGTCAAGGCAGATAAAAGCATCTTCTAGTTTTGTTGCATG
The DNA here is from genome assembly GCA_029593785.1 of Cabassous unicinctus. Classification (NCBI taxonomy): domain Eukaryota; kingdom Metazoa; phylum Chordata; class Mammalia; order Cingulata; family Chlamyphoridae; genus Cabassous; species Cabassous unicinctus. Next base: position 14,799 of record JAQZBX010027770.1, on the reverse strand, counting down.
GTACAGTACTTCCTGTCCTGCACTGCTGTGGAAACAGTCTTTCCTACTGGCTGTGATGGCCTATGACTGCTTTGTGACCATCTGTAACCTTCTGCTTTATATGGTGGCCATGTCACAGAGACTCTGTGCCCTGCTTGTGGCTGGGTTATATCTCTGGGGTATGTTTGGTCCCTTGGAGCTCATTCACTATGCTTTTCATCTGAACTATTACGGACATAATATAATCAACCACTTTTTTTGTGAATATACTGCTCTTATTGCTGTCTCAAACTCCAATATACACATTCCCCACCTACTGCTTCTTGGCTTTGCCACCTTCAATGAGGTGAACACTCTACTGATCATCCTCACTTCATACATTTTTATTTTTGTGACTACCGAAAATCCATTCTGTCAGTGGACATCGCAAAGCCTTATCCACTTGTGCCTCCCACTTGACTGCCATCACCATCATTCACAGGAACATCCTTCTCCTCTCTGTGTGCCCAACTCCAAAAACTATCAGCAAAAAGTCAAAGTGTCCTCTGTAGTTTACACAGTGGTCAATCCCATGCTGAAGCCCCTGATCTACAGCTTGAGAAACAAAGATGTGAAGGATGCCTCCCCGAATTTAATAGATATGAAAGTCCTATTTCACTGAACCAACCTCAAAAGTTGTTTTGTATCCCAGTGAGCAACTGGGTCAGAGCCCAAATTACTTTTAAGACATACAGCATGATATTTTTATAGATAATTGTGATTTTAAAAGATTGAGAACTGATAAGTTCAAATTCTTTGACAGTGCTAAAGAAATTTAATTTTAGGATATATTCCATAGGATTCTGATCCATAAAGCATCTATTTCTTCAAATTCTCTAAAAGGAAATAAAAATACTACAAATAAGAGCTGGTAAAGATAAATATTGTTATAAATAATAACTTACTTTTCTTCAATGTTTTCTGCATGACAGGCCCTGAGGTAAATTTTGACAAACTTTATCACATTTAAGACCCAAAGTGATACATGAGGTCAGGTAATATTAATATTCTGTTTTACATAAGAGAAAACAAAACCTCCGAGAGATTAAATGCATTGCCCAGTGTTTTATATCTAGTGAGTTACAAAACAAAGCCTCAGAGAAGGATACATTCTAAAAGTCCATTTCTTAATGCAATTTAACCTCAAGTCTGTTGTATAAACTCAAACACTTTTAATTCTACACAATATATTCAGTGGCTGCATAAGCATGATGAGTGTTTGAAAGAACAAGGATGACTGCTAATGCAGAAAGAAGGAGCTGAGGTCCACTTTCCAGAAGGAGAAGTGCTTTCCCCAAGAATAGAAGACAGAATAAAATTTAGTTCAGTTGATTGGGGAATCTTGAAGTCAGGGACAACAGCAAATGCAAATTACCACACTGTAAAATGTCACTGTGACTTCATGAACTTCTGTGTGGGTGAAGTTGGTGGAAATAGGGAAGTGCATTTTGTTTCATAAAAAAGTGAGCATAATTTGGACTGCAGTAATAGGCAGGGCTTTTCTCTCTTGCCCACTGCTCATGAAGCTCTGATGTACACTTTTATTCATCACTGAAATTATCAATATTATTTTTAGTAGTATTAAGAATTTCTACATGTCAGTCACTACACTAAATGGTTTATGAGCATTTTCCCATTATTTAACCCTCACAAAGTCTACATTTATATTTACAAATAATAATCCTGAAGTTTAAATGATTGCCCTAGGTTCCATGGTTACACCATCTGAATTTAAATTCAAACCCAGATCCATCTGACACCAATGTCTGCACTCCTAGTAACAGTGACCACTGGACTTGACTGAGTCATGGAACTTAGATTTCCTTACCTTTGGATGGGGAGAGTAATGATTCATGGGCTTTTTTTGAATATGGAATGAGATAATCTATATAAAATTCCCATGATAATACCTAACAGGTATAATTTACTTTCTGAAGTAGGTAACAATTTGCCAAAATATAATACGTTCCTATTGAATATTTGTAGGATTAAATCAATGATGTCAATGTCTCCCTGAAAAACCTCTTTCAACAATGCCTGGAGAAGTATATTCATCAATTAATATCTGTTCAGAAGTTTAGCTGTAGTGTGACTGAATCCATGGCAGAAAGATAAGGACTCAATGATATTTTTCAAGATTTCTGAGCAATATTTAGTATGTATGTCTAGTATATACAAACATTAGTCCATAAATTAGTACAGGTCCATGAAAATGTAGCTATCTCTATTGGAATTTTAAAAGTGATTATAATAGAATAATAACTGTTTTCCATATTAAATATTAAGGAAATGCATATACTTTGATATTATGTTTTTCATTTTATGGTATTAAAATATTTGTTCTCATATGAAATAATTATGTCAGTAGAAGGGAGTTTTGTTTACTTCTGTGTATGAATGTGTTTAATCAATTTATTCATTTTAATTCTATTTTGGCATCCTTACTTGGCTAAACAATGAGTTGGCAGCACTTTGTTTTAGCTAAAATTATTTTGAAACTGAAATGCTTTAAATTCCAGAAGCTGGGCACCAGACTTCTAATAATCCTGTATCACGAAGTCTAGAATATTTTATGTAACACAATGCCTTGTCCTCTTGTTTCCAAGGTCTTAACAAATACACTTAATTCTCTTTAATCTGAGGATTCTTTAAATGGTCCTTTTTAAACTGTCACCCACAGAGTCAATAAATTCTGTGACTGAGTGTGCTGTTTTCTCTCTTAATTGAACACATGGAATAGAGTTATTTAGAGGAAGATTTTGACTTATCATAAGAAAGGGCTTTCTGATTTGTTAATGCATATGGCAATGAGTGACTTGCCTTTAAAGTTACGTGTTTCACTTGTCCCTGGTGATTTTCAAACATGTGGAAGAAATATTGTATCATTTCTTGGGAGACACAGGTGGGTTTGCTGTATGGTAAAAGGAGAAATACTTTTTTGATACCTTCATTCTTTACCATCCCGAGGCTCTGTGAACTCTACAAATGGGTGTTCTATCACTTGAGACAGTTAAATACTTATGTTGAGAAGTATACAGGACAAGGACAATTATACCTATTGTATAGATGATTACATAAAGGTTTATGGAAACTGTAATTTCCACAAGGTCATATAATTAGAAATTACAGATTTAAGGCAGGAACTTAATTCTTTGAGCCCAAATCAAGTGCCTTTTCACTATATTATCTTTGAAGCTGTCAGTATTAGAGGTCATAGAAATTTATTTTGTCCTTCAGAAAAGACAACTGATGGGTTCATTTCAACATACCCAGATTATGCCCAGATAGAATTTATTCAAAAGCCTGCATTCCCAGTGTTAATGGGTCTGAAAATGTCCCCAAGTTTTCCCTTCTGTAATTCAAATCTATTAGGACAAGAATGAATATATTAAAACATTAGGTGGATATATTGAGGAATCATACTTCAAAATGTCTGTACTAAATTTCATATGAAACAATAAACAAGCACAAAATCCAGGATATCCCTACAAGTTAAAGCAAATTGGATCAAGAAGTCTAACTTTTACAAAAATTTAAATAAATTATAAATTTCTTAATATTAAAACTGTCTTATTGGGACAAACACATAATCATATGGGGGAAAAAAAAGATTAAATGGGAACTGTTCTTTATTTCACATTCCAAATAAGTGTTTTAGAAAATGAAGTTTAAAATTTAAATGAAGAAAATATAGCAAAACTCCATGGTAAAAGCAACAGAAAATAAGTTAAAATGACAAATGAATAATTGAAAAAAAATCACTGTGCATTAAATATAGTGAAAAAGTAAACAACCAACTATCCTACAGAAAAGTAGACATTTGATTAATTAGTTCTCATAAAAGGAATACATATAGGCTTATGTCTATGAAAAGTTTTTTAACCTCATTTATAGTTAGATAAACAAATTAAAACTCCCCTGAGATATCATTTCTCCCTATATCCAATTGGCAAAAATACAAAAGTTTAATGACATATACTGTAAATAAGGCTGTGGGGAAAAAGGCATTATGGTACATTGGGGACAGGATTGTAACAAGCTACAATCCCTAGAGAAGGTGACTTTAAACACTCAGCAAAATTACACATGCATTTATCACTTTTAAAATCAATCACAAATTTAAGAATCCACTCTAAAGTTAGCATAGCAAAAATATAAAATAACATTAACAAGCCTTACTTATAACAACAGAAAAGCAAAAATTCATATGAAAATTGTTGAATATTCTATGTGTCACAATAAAGTACCATATAATGATAATAAAAGAAAAAGGATGATGTCTAAATATTGCTATGGAGTGATCTCCACCATGTATTAAGTGAAAACACATGAGATGTAGAAAAGGGTTTATAGTATGTCAAATTATATGAAAGAAGAAGGCAAGGTAAATCAAGACCTAAACAAAATGGGAATTTAAGTAAGAACGCTTCAAGGAAATACCATATAATATAGTTTTGTTTTTAGAAAAAGGTAATATTTCAAATAGTTTAAAAAGTAGATTTGTATTTAAAGTAAACAAAAATAGTCTCTACCATTTGATAACAAATGAAAATAAATTAACCTATCTATTATGTTGTAAACATACCCATGTATTGTAAAACATTTTCTTTAAGGTGTTTTACAGTATTATGCCAGTATGTCATTCTTACATGATGATTATTTTATTATAAAGAAAATAATATATAAATTAGATTGAAACCAAAATTGTCAGCCTAAGGCATGAGTTACAGCTGTAATGTCAGGGAAAATAAGTGTGGTGGCTTGGAGTTATGTACCCCAGAAAAACATATTCTCCATCTTAATGCATTCCTGTGGGTATAACCCAATCCAAATAAGATCTTTTGATAGGGTTACTTCAGTGAACATGTGTGGTTTAACTAAATCAGTATGGGTCTTAATCCTATTATTGGAGGCCTTACAAAGAAGACCAAAGAGAGAGAAGCCATAGGAGAAGCAAGAAGCTGGAAGTCAATGGAACTCAATGTATTTGCATAGCTTTGCTCCCTTATTGTGTTATTTCCTGAATTCCCTACTTAAAATGACAGCTCTAATTAATCTGTTTAGTGCTCCTCATTACTGGAAAATAATTATATATTTGTTTGGTTTATTTTTTTTTTCCTGATTAAATGTAAATTTGAGGAAGGAAGGAAATTTATTTCTCCTTTCCCCCAAAATGTAAGATAGTGCCTGGCTCATGTTTCACTTATGATAAATATTTGGATATTAAATGAATAAATTAATAACTGAATACTTGTGTAACCTCATTATGTACTCAACCTCTTTGGTCTGTTTCCCATACCAGAAAGCAATTTTCACAAAATAGTTTCTGTTTTAAAACAGATTAATTAATGCATACTCTTCCAAAATTCCAACAGTCTATTTTCAATGGTGTTGATCATTACTAAAAATGATTATATTTCTTTGAGAAGAAAGTTTGAATGTGATTCATTTTTATAATTTTTCTCATATTAATAGCATATATTTGCATGTAATAAGTATTTTAAAAATAATTGTTGATAAATGGACACACTATAAACTTTTTTTGCACTATTGGATTAAAAAAAAAATTCCAGTATCATATTTACATCCTAAAAAAATATGGGATACATCATAATTTGCATGTCATTCTTTTGCAGGAGCCATGCTAATCATTTTCTGTATCACTGCAATTATAGTATATGTACTGCTGAAGTGAACACAACAATAAAATTTTAGTAAATCTGCTTTTTTGCCATACTTTTGCTAAAGGAAAATATTTGAGATATTGGTCTCTATTTGTAAATAATTTCATCAGGCTGTATTTAGTTTTAAATTTCAATATTTTTATTTTAATAAACCTGACCAGATAGAGGAAATAAAGCCAAATGGACATTTTGTTTTATTTTGTTTTGTTTTGACTGCCTAGTTTCAATAATCACCGTTTCTAAAACCACACTGGTTATTCTTTGTTCTGTGAACTATTTTCCTCTCTACAACTGAATCCCTTGAGTTTAGTAGTTATGGCCCTATTCCCAGTTCCATGGAAGTTCTTATTTATCACTCAGTAAATAGCCTTGATACATTGACACAATAATACAAAATAGGGTCCTAATTTTTCAAGGAACTGCAAAGAAGTTAGAATAGCTGGAAAAGACAGTGGGAAAGAATAATAAAAGAGATTTAACAGAGACTATACCATTTATCAAACTGAATATTTACCATCATAAATATTTATGCTTTAACTCTCAATAATTCATGATCACCTGAAAGCCGGATCTTCATACTTCTCCAATATGGCTTGAATGTGGCATATGGAGGAAGAGGACTATGTCTGGCACATTAATCAGTCATTGGTATTTGCTAGTGATGAATCCTGAGATTATATATATTTTTATAATTATGAGAGGGTGTGGGAGTGATCATGGGATTAGGGGAAATGACTTTAAAATATAAATGGTTTCAGATTAAATGTCCCTAAAACTGCTACATTTTCCTCCAAGTTTTCTAGTACACAAAAATTTTATCAGGGAAAGGTGATTAATTTTAGTTATTTATTTTGTGATCTCTAGAGAATAGGGCAAGAATATGTCTCTAGGATTCACGTCCAACAGTTGTAACTTCAGATATAAGATTGCATGCATCATTCCCTACCAACCTTTCCAGAGACAAAAGAGATTCTGCCTCTACAATCAGCAGGTTTGCTTTAGGATACTAAACATATACTCTTATTAATTTCAGTGTAAGGTATCTAGAAATTAACTTTTTACTCTTTAGAGCAAGATAGTTTTTGAGAAATTTTCATTCATCACAACAGTTTTGTATTTTAACATGCAAGGAACAGAAAGTGGACTCAAAAAAAAAAAATAGTTTCGCAAAGAGGTGCTGGCTCAGCTATGCTCCTAAATAACAGTGCCATGAACAACAGATACCTGGGGTGGAGGAATAGAAGATGCCCAAGAGTTTTATAAATGTGTATTTGTTTCCTTTTGTAGATTTTTAGAAAAGTTGTCAAGATAAAATGTATATGAGTAAAATTGAATAATCAGGGATCTAATGAACTCACATGGAAAAATTTTTTAAAAGAACCAGTTTTAATTAAGATTATAAAGCATGGAACAAATGTTTGTTCCTGGGAGCAAAGTGAACATTAAAATAGGAAAAAAATATAAGAAAGAAGATTTGAGTTATCATATTTCCTGGACAAAAAGATACAATGAATATTACCAACAATTTAATAACAACAGTTGAGACATTAAAGAGCCAGAATATTAAACATATATATTGGGTAAAAATTAATTCTCAAAACACTCAGATAAATGAAATATGGTGTTAAGAAAAAAATTAATAACTAGAATGCCCAGCTGTGTGATAGATTGCCTTTTGAGAATTTCCTTAAGTTTTCAGATGTGTGAGTATAGGAACACATGAGGCCACTGAGTGTCTCAACCTTGTATATAACCTGACATCTTTATTGCTGAGGCATTTGAAAATTAGGACCAGTGATAAACCTTACCAGAATTGACAGAGAAAAGAAAGATTGTTTTGGTATAGTGGTGGTATCTGAGAGGTGCTGGGCTTTAATTTTAGACAATTAACAATTACTTTTATTACTGTTTTCCCGAGAAAAGACTTCATAATGCAATATTAATTTGAGGTTTTCACCCTACTCCTTCATATGTAATACAGGCACAGAATGAATGTCTTATGTATCTTGAATGGATAGAAGAGAGAGAGAGACCTAGGAAAAGAAAGTTTCTAAGTCAAAGAAGCTTTATGATGGTATTTCTGGATGTGACCAATTCTCTAAATCCCATTCCCATTGGTTTCATCCTGATGCTCCTTTTTATCATATCTCTGTCACATGTCACACTGCCACTGGAATATTTAGCACCCTTTCATAGTCTCTGGTTTGTTCAAAAATTAAAAGTGTGATAATTAACAAAGGAAAACTTTTCATATGTAAACATTTAACGTGGATCGGAGTCTGTTATAGAAAAGTGATAAATGGCTGGGATTCTGGGGAACAGGGCCCTAGTCACCAATTCAGAGAGTAGTTTTTAATGCAAGTCATTGGGAAAGTCAAGATTTCTAGCTTCTGTTTTGTTACCTGCATAATAAAGAAATTAGCCTAGATTACCATTTGTTTTAATTTTATGATTCCCCAAACAATGAAGAAGAATTGGAAGTTAGGACTCCTGGTTTAAGGAGAATTTTCTCTGAAAAATATAAGTAAAATTTATTTTGATATCAAATTTGCTGCATCAGATAGAAAAACAAAAATTAAAGGGATAGAACACATTAACAACAAAGAGAAAAATGAAAGTGTTAGAATGTTCATTCTTTATGCCCTATGTGTTCATAGGATAAATTAGTTTAAAAAACTTCCAATTTTTGTTCCTTACTGTAGATACAGCATAATTAGTCATTGTATTATGCTACACTTTTCTTTCAAGAATACATAATGTTCAAGGAGATTTGAGAATGTTATGTGATGATATTATTAAAAATTATCATCAAAGCTCTTGTACTCATTTTCCTATAGTTTTATATATTAAAAATTACAGGTAAGAATTTAAACTGAAGATAGTTCAAAAATTGTATTTCTTTCTCCTTAAGAAAATTTAAAAATCAGTTTTTTAAAATTGTAGACATTTCATATATTTTGTGTAATAAACACATAGTGAGATTTCGAAGGATATATGTTTTGTCTTATCTTCGGGTATGAGCAAGGTATAGTCAACCAAGCTTCCTGCCTGCTTACTCTCTGTAATATTTTATTGTTTCCAGGACTGATTTTCTGATTTCAACAGATAGAAAACATGTTATTGTCAGAGAGAAATAAAAGTAAGGCCACATTCACCCTCCTGGGCTTCTCAGATTACCCAGAACTGTAAGTTCCTATCTTCATAGTATTCTGATTATCTACAGTGTTACTGTTGTAGGAAATCTTGGAAAAATTGTGATGATCAAAATTAACCCCAAACTGCCCACACCCATGTGCTTTCTCTTCAGCTATCTCTCATTTGTGGATTTCTGTTATTCTTCTGTCACTGCTCCCAAGATGCTAGTGAACTTAGTTGTAAGACAGATCCTTTTTATTTTTAGGATGATGTGTAGTTCAATTCTTTTTCTTTTGTACTTCTGTGGTGACTCAATCCTTTGTCTTAGCTGTGATGGCCTATAACATCTTTGTGGCTATTTGCAACCCTCTGCTTTACAGAGTTGTCATGTCCAAGAAATTCTGTACTATGTTGGTGGTTGGATGATATGCTTGGGGAGTTGCCTGTTCCTTGATACTCAGAAACTCTGCTTTCAAATTATATTTTCATGGTTTCCACATAATCAAACACTTCTGTGAGCTCCGCTCACTGCTTTCTCTCTCTTGTTCTGATACTTATCTAAACCAGTTGCTGCTTTTCACTTTTGCCACCTTCAATGAGGTGAGCACACTATTCCTCATTCTCACCTCTTATTTATTGATTGTTGTCACCATCCTGAACATGTGTTCAGCCAGTGGGTGCCAGAAAGCCTTCTCCACCTGTGCCTCACACCTGACTATGATCACTGTATACAATGGCCCCATCCTCTTCTTCTACTGTGTGCCCAACTCTGAAAATTCCAGGCACAGGATCAAAGTGGCCTATGTGTTTTACACAGTGGTGATACTTATGCTGAATCCCGTGATCTACAGTTTCAAAAATAAGTATGTCACGGAAGCTGTCAATAAGGTAATGGGTGCTAAAGTCTTTTCTCTCTAAGTATATTATTATAGTGAAGTTTGTTATTGACTCATAAATAAATTATCTCCCAAAAGGTTGCTTTTAAAAATACCTTTAGATTCCATTGAATAGTGAATATTTTACAATGGGAAGGACATCAATTTTGTTTTAAAGAGACTAAATTTGTCTATATTTCTTAATTCCTGGAGAAGATCAATTAATTTCTCTCATCTTATAATTTTTCATCTACAAAATTACAATAGCCTGGCCTTGTGAATAATTGAAATTTAAAGATTAAAAAGAATATAAATAGTAGGTTGAATATTTTGTGTCATCTAAACAGACAATAATTTCTTCCCACTTCTTATAAGGCACTTTTAATATTGTATGTTCTCAAACACATGAATTTCTCTTAAAAAAGTACAAATTGCAGTTAAAAAGACATTGTTGTTGCCTTCAAAGAACACAAAATCCAGATTTAAGCAATTTTTGACAACTAATCTTTTATAATTTGTAGTATATTTATACCAAATTTCTTAAAAGCTTGACTTGTGTTCATAGCTTTTAAAGGGTAAATATAATGTGCATTACTATTTTGTTTATAAGACAAAATTATTCTTTACACAAGGCATTTTGAAGGTAGAATAATGTGCCTAGTATATACCAATCACATACAATTCAGGCTAACTTTAAAAGTACATCTTCAGGCAGAAGTGATTACCTGGTTAAAGAAGTAATAAAGAAATTTGAAATGTTTCTTTGATAACTGTGTGACCAAATAATGTTAAAGTAATAAAATTAATCTAATCATGCTATTTTTTTAAGTAATAATTTTCTTAGTGCTGTTATAACATCCTTTTTCCTCAGGCTGTATATCATGGAGTCACAATGATGTAGAAGAGAAAGCAGTTTGTCAGTTCCTGCAGAATGATTGGATTTGGGCCTTAAATAGGTGATGGTAGCATATCCAAAGAATAAAAAACAACCAGCAGCTGGGAAAAATATCTGGAGAAGGCTTTGGCCCATCCTTGTGTTGTTGGCAACTTCAGAATGGTGGAAATGACTTTGTTGTAGGAGGAAAGTATCAACATAAAATGCAACAAACAACATAGCTCTAAATAGACAGATATCTCATGCACTGATATTTCCCCACAGGCCAGCTTGAGAAGGGGAGGGATGTCACAGAAGAAGTGATTAATTTCATTAGAATCATAGAAATGCAGAGAGAAAATTTTGACATGTTAGCCCTATATGGACTGGCATTGCACTAATCCAGGAACCTATTGCAAGCTAAATACACAAATTTTGGTTCATGACTAGAGGATAGTGTAGTGAATTACAGATGCCCACGTAGCAGTCATAGGCCATCACAGGCAGGAGGAGACATTCAGTGGTTCCCAGAATATGGAGGAAGCTCATTTAAGTGGCACATTTCACCTTAAAAATGCTTCTCTCCTGAGTCCAAAGGTCCACCAGAATTCTGGGGAGAGTGACAGACACATAACAGATTCCCAATGAGGAAATAGTTGCCAGGAAAAAATACATGGGTTTCTATAGTGTAGAGTCAAGCCTGGTTATTATGATTATGAGGCTATTTCCAATTAAAATAATCATGTAAATGATAGAGAAAACTCCAAAAGAAAACCCTTGGAGATTTGGAAGGTCAGAAAATCCCAGAAGTACAAATTACATCACTGTGGAAATATTGCCTTCTGCATTTTTCTTTTGATGTTTCATCTGTAGAAATAATTTAATCAGTAGTACAAGTTACTTCACTTTTCAAGAAAAGGCTTTGGTTTTCTTACATATAAACTTAGCATCAGTGCCCTCTTATTTTTCCAGCCCTGTACAAGAATATGTACTATAACTCTCAGTGGTTCTACATGTCAGGATACAAAATGAACCACATTTTGTTTTTTTTTAATTCCTTAATGTTTATTTTATTTTATTTCCTTATTTCTGGTTGTATTTGTCAGCCAAAAGGGTTAATGCAGAGTAACAGAAATTTGTTGGATTATATAAAGGGTATTTATTTGAGGTAAAATCTTACAGTTACAAGGCCCTAAAGAGTCTAACTCAAGGTTACTTCCTTACCAAACTCTGTTTACACTTGTTGGAGCAAGATGGTGGGTGACATCAGCAAGGGTTCAGTCTCACTTTTTCCTCTTAAGTTTCCATAGGCATATCTGTCTTCCCAGGGCTTGTTTCCTTCTGGGCTCTGCTGCTCTGTTCTCTTCACAAGGTCAGTTGTAAACTATCAGGCGAATGGCTCCTCTCTCTTCTGGGGCCTCTGTTGTGTATATGGGGAAATCTCTCTTTCTTTGTGTATCTTCTCTGTATATCTACTTCTGTGTCTGTGGATCTCTCTTCTAGAATAAGTATCCATTTATTTAGCCCACCAAGAGGATGGGAACTGAACCCTGCATGCCCTTATGATGTGGTCAAATCAAAGCCTCAGTCTCGATTTAATGAAGTAAAAGTGAAACCTCTGAATTTAATACAATCAAAAGATATCATGACCAGAGGAAGAGAACAGTTTACAAACATAACCCTTATCCTCTTTTGGAATTCATAAGTAATATCAAACTGCTACACTGGTAATGACATGTAATTTTAGATTTTGCTCTCTGAACACTTGAAATATCACAATCTGAACTTATGTTCAATTGTAGCAATTAGTCCCTTTTTCAGTTGGCATGCTTCCTATCTTTCAAGTACGTTTCCTATTATCTTCAGTTAAAATTAATTTTATTGCACAAGTAAATAGTTTGTAAGACTTTCAAAACAGTTTTGTGAATGAAGCACTCAAATATATTTAATAAAAAATCATAGCTTTCCTGTATTATCTCCAAAATCTTTTATATTATGCATATCTAAGCTATTTTAGTATAAAAAATAATCTTATCCCCAAAATATTTTGGGATCATTTAATCTTTTAAACTGGAGTTTCATTTGAATGAATGTTACGTGTGTCAGAAGTCATTCATTTTATTCAGATTTTGTAGTGGGAGGAAAAGGAGCTCTAAAATGGTCTTCCTGTCCAAGAAACCTCAAAAGGTCAGAATTAGTTTCACTTATCATCTATGCATAAGTATGCAATTTTAATGAGAACATGTATATGTTTATCCAAATTATAAACCTATTTTATAGAAGGAGTATAAACTACAACCTACAACTCATCTATGATAGTTCCCCAAATCATCCACATCCTTATTAATCACTGTTTTTTTCTTCATCTTCTGTCTTTTTCAGTCTTTTCTTTGCAACAGGTGAATGTGTATACAACATGGGTGTGTAATTTTCAATCTTTATTATTCATTTTTCTTATTTCTTCATCTTGAGTATACATTTCTTATGGTATTTTATTTAACTTTCTAGGTAATAAATGCTATATTTGTTTTATAATAATTGATTTACAACTCTTTGGATAAATTTCAACAGTGTCAAATTAATTGCTTTTTTGGAATAATTCTCAATATGTAGGAAGAAACTTTATTACAAAACTCAGGCTTCTCTTAATAGAATAAAACATGCATTAATTGTGTGTATGTGTGTTGTGTGTATAAAGGAATTATAACCTTTTCATTCATGGTTGCAGAAGAAACACCTTGCCTCATTGTTTTCATGATATGGTAGATTACTTCTATATTATGTAACTAATATGAAACACATAGAATCATTGCACTGAATAGACACAAGTATAAACCTGTGCTAAGGACCTGTAGGGTGAACAAAAGAGTTCAGTTTCAAAAACAGTAGAAACAAATAGGATAGAAGTAATCATCCATGCAAAACTTAGGCATCATGAGTATTTCCTGTGACTGAAAAACTAAAGGCAAGTAATAATTTCATTTATCCTCTACAATATTTCAGGCTAAATGCAAAAGTACTAAAGATGTATAGACTTTCTGCAGTCATTATCTTATACAGTTCTCCCAATGAAAATTTGATTGTAGGGATTGTTAAAGATGCTGTAACTGAACCTCAAGGATGGTAAGGAAATTGTAGGTAGCAGATGACGCTCCTAAATCATGATTTCACATGTCTAAGACAACAAATCTCATGCTTTTCTTTCAGTACAATATTGTACAAAATTGTAACCATGTTTTAATCACTTATATAATTCAATCTAGAACCTAATACATGGATGATGATCAAAATTGTTTGTTGACTGAATCTCCGCATCTTTATAGAATAACTTGTAGCATGCACCCCACCTTTGATTATAAAACCATTGCCCTTGGAATTGCTATCCCCTTTATTATGCCTGTTTTTCTTGTAAGTTTTTCCCTCATTTTTTGATCCTCTCTCTACATTATTCCTGTCTTTCCATGAAGAATAATGCATTTAAAAATTAAACTAAAAGTAGATATCAAAAACAATTACAAGTAAAAGAAACAAAAGACCTTATAATCAATAATATATTCAACACATTTTATTACCTCAATTTTTATCTGCAAAAGGGAACAACAATTGTGTGAATACTAAATAAAATCCTTGATATAAAACTATGTGTAAAGTAGGAAATATAATTTTTCTAATACCATCCAAATTGTGTTCAACTTCTAAACCAATCAGGACAAATGAGCAAAACAAGGCTTCTCAAAACTTGGAGCTGGTTTATTGAGTTTTGGAACTATTGAAGCTACTATTTGTACAATTCAGAGAGAAAATCACTAGATAATTCAGCTACATGTTGACACCTTTATTCGTTCACATACTTCATGTTTATTTTTCTGGTCCCTTCAGTGAAATAATGGTTTTCTCTGATGTAGAGATTGTGTTATCAGCTACCAAATCTCTCAGAAAAACGTATATACCGTTTATATGCAAAGCAAGTTTATAAAATCAAATTGAAGAAAGGAAATAAAAATCAGAAACTGGCAAACGCAACTGAGAAGGTTTTTTTTAAAATTTTATCGAGGAGAATTCACTAATGACAAAAATGTAAAAAAGTCAAGGAGTTCCTAATATTTTCAGATTCATTTATCATTGGACTTAACTCTTGTCATACAAGAACATTCTTTGATATCAGTTTTTTATATATATATATATATATAAATATATGCTCAATTCAATAATG
>JAQZBX010027769.1:0-28158 GCA_029593785.1 Cabassous unicinctus | reverse complement strand
TTTTTTTTTTTTTTTTTTTTTTTTTTTTTTTGAGGTATTGGGGCTGGGGATTGAACCCAGGACCTCGTATGTAGGAAGCCAGCACTCAACTACTGGGCTCAAATGAGTTGGTTGTTTCATTTGTTTATTTGTTGTTTGCTTTTGTTTTTAGGAGGCACCAGGGATAGAACCTGGGACCTCCCATGTGGGAAGCAGGAGCTCAATCACTTAAGCCACATCCACTCCCCAAAAGTTTTTAATTGTGATTATAGCAGTTTGATATTATTGATGAATCCCAAAAAGAAATATTGGATTATGTTTGTAAACTGGTCTTTTCCTCTGGGCATATTAGAGTGTATTGGATTCAGAGGTTTTACTTTTACTTGATTAAATAATGATTAAGGCTATGATTGTGCCATGTCAGTAGGAAGTTGCATCCCCGCCCCCTTGGTGGGCAGGGACTCACAGAGAAATCACACAGCAGAGAAGGGAGTTTGGAGTTTTAATGCTGGAGCCTGGAGAAGTAAACACTCAGAAGAGCTTTGTCATGGGAAGGAGAGAAGACCCCGGAAAAAGAGACGAACCGTTCACCTGAGAGTCTACAGCTGGCCTTGTGGAGAGAAGCAAGCCTGAACCTGGTGAGAAGCAAGCCCCGGGAAGAGAGGAACCCAGGAAGCCTGAGCTCTTGGCAGATGTCGGCAGCCATCTTGTTCCAACACATGGCAACAAACTTTGGTGAGGGAAGTAACTTATGCTTTATGGCCTGGTAACTGTAAGCTTCTACCCCAAATAAATACCCTTTATAAAGGCCAACCGATTTCTGGTATTTTGCATCAGCCCCCCTTTGGCTGACTAATACAATGATGAAGCCCCATTTATCCTTTTTTTTTTTTTTGGTCCTCATGCTTTTGGTGTAAAGTCTAAGAAACTACTGCCTAACACAAGATCCTGAAGATGTTTCCCTATGTGTTCTTCAAGGAGTTTTATAATTTTACTTCTTCTATGTAGGTCTTAGATTCATTTTGAGTTAACTTTTGTATGTGGTGTAAGGTAGGGTCCCCCTGCATTCTTTTGCATATAGATATCCAGTATTCCCAGCACCATTTGTTGAAGAGACTATTCTTTCCCCACCAAGTGGACATTGCACCCTTGTCAAAGATCACTTGGCCAAAGGGGGAACACTCAGTTCAATTCCATTGGCTTGTATGTCTGTCTTTGTGCCAGTATCATGCTGTTTTGATTATTGTAGCTTTGTAATAAGTTTTAAAATCAGGAAGTGTGAGTCCTCCAACTTTGTTCTTCTTTCTCAAGATTGTCTTGGCTTTGGGGCTGCCTACCCTTCCATATAATGCAGCTGTTCTTTTGACATTATTGTTTAATTATTATTCTCCAAATCCTCTATGCCAAGCTCCTTGAAGACCACCACCCTGTCCTTTTCCACCTTGTATTCTCTGGTAAAAAAGACTCTGATACAGAGTTTAAGCAAAGCATAGCTGTTGAACTGAAGAACTGAAAAGCTTTTTGATAACCCACAAATGGGAAAACATCTCTGGAGGCCATTTGACTCTGGCTAGCAAATATGGAAGCATCATTATTCTGGTGTCAGCTGAACAATTTGTTCCTATAATGAGGTGTTTTAACCTCACTTTATATTCATTGTTCTGCCCTCCTTGATTTTACTGTAAGTGACTGAATTGACTTTTGATGTATTGCCAACACACCATAAATTATGAGCCTCTTTCTTTAAGGTTGGAGAGGGGAGGAACTCTGCTTCCCTGTTCAGTTATTTCAGGCAAGGGTGGGAGCCGTTTTTCTGTGCCAACAGCATCCTGATTATAATTCAGGATGTGCAGCCAAAGGCAAACAGTTCCTCTTCAAATTCAATCAAATAGGAAGGAGCAAAGAACCAAACAAGAAAAGCCCGATTCTCTTTGTGTGCACAGCCAAGGAGGCCTGGGAAGCTTGGGAGGGATGGCGCCTTATCTCAGGCTTAGCAAGACTGAGCTTGAAGTGGTACTCAGGAAACTTTTGCCCTTATTCAGAATGGCTTCCAAATCTGGCCTTATAGAGCCACATTCTGTACTGCCCCAAATCCATCAGAGTGGAATTCATTTCCAGACTATATGGACAGTGGTTAACTAGAATTAAAATATATGTTTTTAGCTCTTCTCTCTGGATAAAAATTCTATAGGCCACCTCCACGCTCTTGATTTGGGCTACAAAGGATAACTTCTGCGGACATTCTGTTTTGTTAATACATGGTGCCACTCAGAACAGTGATTTTTCACTCAGTATGTCATGATCCACTGGTGGACTGCAAAATCAATTTGGTATAGGTGTCAGCACTTTTGCTTAAATGAAATAGAAGAGAATGAAAAATCTGCGAGTACATCTTGCATAGTATGGGTAAGTATTGTACAATAAAATTTTGTTTTGGTTTTATATATGTGTGTATGTGTTACTGGCTTGTGATGGAAAAGATATTATGTGAGACATAATTCAAAAAAGTTTGAAACCCACAGCCTTAAAGAATCTACCCCACCAAACCAGAAAGCAACTCCTGCCAACCCCCATGCTCCAGGTGTTGAGAGCACTGTTTGCAGTTATGGTGGGGGACTCAACAGAAACAGCTCATCACACATGAGATGAATGG
This sequence comes from Cabassous unicinctus, assembly GCA_029593785.1. NCBI lineage: Eukaryota > Metazoa > Chordata > Mammalia > Cingulata > Chlamyphoridae > Cabassous > Cabassous unicinctus. Next base: position 25,526 of record JAQZBX010027769.1, on the reverse strand, counting down.
CATTGAGGCAGACAGCCTCCATGTCCCTGTCAATCTGTTGGCACATCTCCCTCCCATTCAGGCCCCACAATACCTGCAGCGTGTCCCCCTAACTGTCGGGTCCTTATTTCTCTACTTTGGGAGAGCCTCCCACCGTGTACTTCCATCTTCCTGGGGCCCGCCGTTCCGCCTCGGAGTCCTAGAAACTCCACAGCCCTTCACAGCACTCTGAAACAGGCTAACCATGCATGGAGCTCCGGAAATCTTTGCAAAGGGAAAGGAAAAACTTGAATTCCTTTTACAACCCATCTTCTGTGTCTTTTCATGCCAATGTGGCCCTTCCTATCCAATTTTCCCTTTGGCCATTTTGCCAGGAAGATGACCACGCTGGCTTCCTTGTTCATGTTTGCTGACTCTTCCTGCCCTGTGGTCCAATAATCTGGCAAATGTCCCCCCACTGTGCCCTGGCTCCTGCAGCGCTGACTCAGAGAACTGCTACCAGCTCTCCAACCACACATTGTTAAGGACCGAAACTAGGCTAGTGGAGTGGTAGAGACTGGAGCGTGCGCTTTGAAATCAGCAGAACTGGGTTCGAATTTAGGAGCTGTCACTTGACCTTGAGGGATTTACTTAATTTTTCCAGGCTTTACCTGTAAAATCAAAATAATGCTAATACCCATCTGAAGGGAGTTGTTGAAGACTGTTTTTTTAAAAAAATTGATGGAAGTATCTGTGATGAATCCTTCTTGTGCAACTTATGAGTGCGCTTCAAAAGTGTCTTTATTTTATCAATGCTTTCAGAAATCTGTATTATCTGGGGAAAAGTGTACAAAAGAGAGACTTTCTGAAAAACATGTACAGTCTAATAAGTCAAGCCATTTCTAACACCTTAGAATTACAAAAAGTAAAGAAGGAGAAGAACTAGGAAGAGGAGAAGGAGAAGGAGGAGGAGAGAGAAGAAAAGTGAAGAGAAGGGAATTCTACATTTAGACTGACCCCTGCAACTATGTCTTCACATTCCTGCTTTAACATCAGACCGTGTGCTTATTTCTGCCATCAGCTTCGTCTGGTTTGTCGGATCTGCAAATATATTCCAGCACAAAGGATACACTTAATGGAAAGCAAGTGTATTGTGGAAAAAACTGCACTAACATTTTCTTGTGCATTTTTTGCCCAAAGAAGAAATGTTTCAATAACTCCAAATAGCCAAGGTTATATTTGATGGAATTGGGGGAAGTACATCTGGGATTGGTGTCTTTTCTAAGGTGGCCATGGATGGTCTGGCATCAAAAAATATGTTGTTGATTTCAAAATAGTTTTTAAAACCTTCAATAAAGTACCTGCAGCTCACCAATAAGAAAAATACCAACACCATTTTTGAAATGGTCAAATAACATAAAGAAACATAAACAGATAATTCAGAGAATAAGAAAGATCACCAATAGATATATGTTTAAATTTACTAGTGATCAAAGAAATGCAAAAGCAAAACTAAAACACCATACACTCTAGTCAAATTCATAAATTTTGAAAAACATAATAATTAATGTTAGTATAGGAGTAATAAATCTGCTGGTGGGGACTAGAAAGCCTCTCTGACAGCATGCTGTCAATACAAACCAAGAACGTTAGACGTTCCATATCCTTTGGATAGTTGTTTAACTTCCATGAATACATTCAGGAGAAATAATTAGATACATAGACATGTAAATATGTATATAAAAATTCTCTTTAAAATATTATTTCTAATAGTGAAAAAAATGGAAAGGAACTTAAATGTCTAACAAGGAAATTGATAAATTATGGTTCATCAATATGATGGCACAGAATACAGCCATTAAATTATGTTTTCAAAAACGTTAATGGCATAGGAAAATATGAGGTATAATTACATGTGGAATGTTCCAAATTAGTTAAATAGAGATATGGATAAAAGAAGGTGAAAATGAAATATACTAAAATGTGAATAGCAGTTGTTTCTGGATGGTGGGATTACAGGTATATTTATACTACTATGTCTTCCCAACTTTCAAAAGTGGGCATGTATGACTTTTATAAATATGTCCTCTATTTACTGTGTTATACCAGAGCTTTAGCTGCGGTGAGTTGATTCGATTCATGTACATGTTTAGCTGTCATCTCCATGTGCTGGATGGTGTAGAAGATGTATACATAGACCTTAAGGAGAAAAAAAGATGAACCATCTGAAAAAAGTGTATCGAGGCAATATATGATAATAATCAGCACAAAGCCCTTCATAGTGTGGCTGCTCAGTAAACTAATTTGACCTTTGAAACAGATGAACAGAATAAGCAGTAAATGTTACTGGAATTTGATGGATAAGAATCTTGTGGACTGCAGAAAAGAAAAGAACACAGTCAGGGAAGGGGCCCTATTGGGACTAGTACTTGAATTGGACTCTAAACAAGTGGCTAAATGTGTGCAAGTATCAGGGTGGGAGAGGATTGTATTTGTGGTAGATAAAGGCATTTCTCACGGGTGTCCCAGCCACACATCCTGTGGCTCATTGGTCTGGAGCTTGCTACAGCTAATTTCAAGCCATGTTGGAGCCCCTACATGTTTCTCTTTTTCCTGGAGCAACAGAAACAAATGGAGACACAGGACTCTGGGCCATGTAGTGGCCATGCAAGTGGCAATGGCTGTACAAAGCAAGGACAATGGGTTCTGCATGTCCTTCATGGGGCCATGGTTTAGTCTAACTGCTGCTGATGAACCCTGAGGTCCCAGGCTTACTGAATCCCCCTCCTCAGCACCACATTTAGAGTGTATCATCATTTCCACATTCAGCCTCACACTTAAGCTCCTACCATCCTAGTGTAGTTTTCTCTATTTTACAATTAAGGAAATGGAGGCTCGGTGAAATGAAAGGATATGCTTAAGGTCAGAGCTAACTAAAACCAAAGCTTGAACCCAACTTTTAATTTAGTCTAGTGCTTTTTCCAATAATGCCAGGCAGAGCTGTGAAACATTTACTGGAGAAATACTCTCAGAAGACTTTGACTATCTCTTCCCCTTTGCATCAAACTAACAAACCCTGCCAACCCTGCCCACGTGCCTTCTGTGTTCCAAATTCCCTGTGTACATCAATACTTTTGGTCATATTAGGTGGAATGAGGGGACACCAGATAGTAACACAAGTAAAACACCAAATATGGTAGGTGAAGATTTCCAAAATCTATTCTGTGCATGTGTTTTGTGTGTATATATGAATGGTTCTTGGTGGATTCCCCTTTACTTCCATCAGATTCCCATAAAAAAAATCTGTGAACCTAGAAAAGATTAAAAATTACTGAAAGAAAATTGCAACATAACCAGGGTGGTCTCATCTGAACAATAAATTCAGTTCTGAGCTTCCTGGTCACCAGGGGAAAGTCAACAAAGTATTGCTTTAATGGGTATTACAGAAAGAAACATGATATTTGACAGTGATTAGTAGGGTTTTCTTATACTCTGAAGGGGTTTTATAAGCAAAGCACTGTAGATAAGGAAAGACCTTTCTATTAGAAATTAACTGCCCCTACCACCAAAATGTAAACACACACATACAAACACACATACATACACACACACACGTGTGTATGTGTATCCTAAGACAATTGAAAACCAAAAAAGAAGTGTACTTCCAACCTTGTGGAGTTACAGAGGGAAACACAAGGCAAGGAATAATCAGGAGGCAGGAGATTTCTTTTTAGTTGGGGAGCTTAAAATTTTTAGAGAAATTTAGGAATCTATACCAATAAAAATTCAAAAAAATTCACAAGGCTGTCCAAGAAGTCTAAACTACTCATTTAAAGATGGAAAAACTGAAGCCAAGAGAAAAGAGACTTGCTCCAAATATATTTGGAAAAAACTAGAGTATAGTGTTGGGGATTGAATCACATCCCTCACAAAAGGAATGTTCAGATCCCAAGCCTTGGTGCTGTGGTGTGAATCCACTTCTAAGAGCTTTGAGGATGGTATTAGCTAAGGTGTGCCCAGACTGGATGAGGACGGGCCTTCATCCAATATGGCACAGACAGAGAAGCCACAGAAGCAGCCAGAATCTGGAAGTCAACGGAACTCAGAAGAGAAAGGAGAAGAAATTGCCATGTGCCTTGCCATATGACGGATAAGCTAAGGACCAGGGATTGCTGGCAGACAGCCCCAGAATGCCACAGTTTTTTTTCTGGGAGAAAGCATCACCTTGTTGATGCCTTGTTTTTGGACTTGTTCCAGCTTCAAAACTGTGAGCCCTTAAATTCTCATTTTCAAAGCCAACCCATTGTATGACATTTGTTTTAGCCACCAGGAAACCGAAACAACTGTATAGACCAACATGCTGGAAGTGCTCATCAACTTTTGCCAGTAAAGTTCCTATATAACCCATTTTTGTCAATAGGACATTTATGGATTTCATATTAACATTCAAATAATTCATGTGCTGGAAGGCTAGAGAAGAGTTTGATTTCTTAGCTATGTAAAGCCTTCTGCCTGCCTGACCCATTAGTCTATTGACTGTCTTTCTGCAGAAATAATGCAATGGTGAGTACCTACCTCCTTCCCAGATACATTTTCCCAAATCCTGAATTAACAGAACCATAATAAATAAAAATTTGCTTTGGGTTTTTGTTTGTTTGATTGTTTTGCTTTGTTGTTTTTATCCAGGGGTTCTCTTTTTCTTGTTTTTGTTGTTGATGTTGTTGTTGTTGTTTGGTTGTTTGTTTTTTGAACCTGGATAAAAAGAAGTTAAAAACATGCCTGAGTAAGGCTACATTCACAAAGCCTGCTGGACCTCAAAACCTTCCCAAGCCCTAAATCGCTCCCCTGAGTTGCTTTGTCTGAATATCTACAGCTAAGAGATTTCTTCCTCTGGGCCTTTTGAAATCAAAATAATTAAGACTTATACAGAAGTCTATGTTACATTGGTATCGTATACAACAGGAGATGAGTGGTTGTAACAGAGACCATATGTCCCACAAAGACAAAAATATTTACTAACTGGCCCTTTACAGAAAGTTTGCCAATCTCAGATAAGCACTATCACATCGAGCCAGCATCTCCTACCGAGAGGCAGCCCTTTGTTGATAATCACATATACTTCAGTATTTAGAAGTACTCGAGAGTCCTTCCTGAAAACAAAGAGCACCAACTTACTGGGGTGGAGGGGAGAAGGGGGGCAGAGGGCTGGAGGGGCAAGAGTCAGAAAGGTGACAAAAAAGAGAAAATCAGCTGAAATCCCCCGGTGTCAGAGCTCTCCCACAACTGAACAAGCCCCCCAGACACTGCGTTTGTGGCTCCCTGTGTCTCACCCCTGCCCCAGGCTTTCCAAATGCCCTCATGCGTGTACAGTGCAGTGTTGGAGCCAGCTTGTGCCAGCTCAGGAGAGGAAATGGTGCGCATCTTGTTCCTGCTCCATGTTCAGCAACGTCACATTGTTAGTGTGATATTGCCCGTGATAGGAGTATTTACACTGCAGAAATCAGCAAAAGCTACAAATCAAGGCTTTCCCCACACCCCCCACCAACAGCCGATTGTTAAACAGCAGGACGCCGCTGCATATAGATGCATAAGTGTGGACATAGCTCATAATGTCACATAAACAGCCCCATGGCACACATTGTGGGGGATGCTGTGTGCACCACCCAGTCCAGATTCTTCCTCCAGCCAGGAGTGTTGGCTGCTGTCACGCATGGCTGAGTCCCTCCCTGGGAATTGCCTTAAGCTGGAGGGAACTGCCCACCCCAGGTCTGCTCCCTTTCCCAGGGCAACCTGAGTGCAACTACCGGTCAATGCTGGGGTAAAAGGCTGAGGCTCCTCATCTCAATTCCAAACAACACCCTCCCTCCCCTTCATCTGTTCATTTTTCTTCCCTTGGAGCTCCTATTATTTACATTCTAGTCTCCTGGACTTAGCCTCTTAGTCTCTTATTTTGCCCTTATGAGTTCCGTCTCTTCCTATTTTTGTTCTGTGTTTGGAATATTTCTTCCACTTGATCATCTGAGAACGTCTTCTGCTCTAATTCATCCAGTGAGTATTTTACTTAAAATTATGTTTTAGCTCCAGGAAGTCATTTTTTGCACTGTGTTGAGTGGCCTTATTATTTCTGCTCAGGTTATCTATTCCAGAAATATTTCCTTGAGCAATCTGATCTGTGGATTCTTCTTGTTCTCTCTACCTGCTGAACCTCCCTAGGTGGAGAGTTGTTTCTTATGTCCATTCTTTGAAGCTCAGCTCCAGCTTCTGGGGATTCCTTAAGTGGCAGTGGCAACAGTCCTGAGTGGTGGCGGGGATGGCCTCTGTGGGCCGTCAGTGGCTGCGTGTTAGGAGGGGGTCAGTGCCAATCAAGGCACCAACAGGAAGGACGCCTCTCTGCTGTCTCGCCATGTTCTCCCACCTGCGTGGGGACCTGGGAGGTGCACTCACATAGGCTGATAGAGCCCTTTCCTCAGGCTGTACAATCTCTGCAGGCAAACTCTGCCCGGGACTTTTAGATCCTCATCCCAGAGCTCTCCATCCACTGGCTGCCTTGGCAGGAGAATTATCAGGCTGGAGTTGGGAGTGGAGGGCAACCAGGGCAAGTTCAAGGCACCATCTTACCAAAATCTCCATTACCCCAAACCTCTGACTAACTTGATTTGCTGTCCCTGGCAAATGCCTAATTTACCTCTGAGGGGATTTAACTCTTTGTTCTCCACTGATACCTTGGGGAAATTCTTCAAGGTTGTGTGTATAAATTAAATATTTTTAAATAATTGGATTTACTTTTAAATTGTGTTCTTTGGGAAAATAACTAGGTGAAAAGGGCAGATTACAATAGATGTATATATTATATATTATATTTTATATATAAATTATATATTTTATATGTGACTTATATGTAATATAAATATACCATATTTTTATATATCTACATATACACACATCTACAGATATGTTAAATCTATCCAGTAAAATTTCTGCAGGGACAAACACCAAATTGTTATCTCTAGATGACAATTTATAAAAAGTTTTCTTTGTCTTCCTTTTTCAGTCCTGAGTTGTCTAATATTTTTTGTATTATGAAAAACAAAAGAATTATTCTGTTTAATTGTTAATTCAGTAAAATGCATTATAAAATATTGTTTGACTCTCACAGGCATTTTCAGAGAGTATGTGGCAGGAGATTGCAAATAACCCTTGGGCTCTGAGTCTCAATTTCTTTGTCTGTAAAATAAGAGCCCACCTTGGGGGTACCATGTTCTCAGGGGACTCACCAGGCTGTTAGTAACCTGTAAGGGAAAAGGAGGAGTATACACAGAAGCTTCTGGCATGGAGTCACCCAGGACAGGCCCCGCCTATGATGGTTCTGGGCCTGGAATGGGGTTCAGAAACAAAGCTCCTGAATCCCCTGGTTTCCACAGCTGTCTGGTCCTGGCCCAAATGGACTGGGAGGTCTTCCAGAAAAGAACCCCTTCCAATTTACTACTGAATCTCCAGCACCAAGCACATTGCCCAGCACTGAGTAGCCACAGAATATACATTGGTTGCATGAGTGAGTGAATGCATGACCTCTCAGCTCACTGGACAATATAGGGGATCTTAGTAGACGGCTTGATGGCTTTAGGGCCATCTTTGGATTTACAATTCCATCTGGATGAAGGGCCAAAATTTGAGTTGTATGGGAAGATTTCAGCTCAACCAAAGGGGTTCACAATTCAATTAGGGAGAGTTTCAAATCAGTTTAGGGAGATTTCAGCTCCTTTTGGTTCATAAAGGAGGCTTCCTTTCAAAGAGCTGAGTTCCCTGTCAGGGGACATCACCTAGTGACTCCGTGCTGGCTATGAAGGGAAGCCAGATGCCCCTGAGTAGCCTTCTAATTCAGACTCTAAGGCCAAACGCAATTCCTGGCTGGGAAACCTTATGCAAATTTGTCTTTTTCTTCCAAAAGTATTCAACCCTGAAATGGTTCCTGAGCCTGTTAACACTCTGCTTTGAGGCAGCCAACATGATTCATGGAAATAGCTGGGCGTGTCCTTGCAGCAACCAGGAGACAGTCAGCCCTCCTTTGGGCACCCTGGACTTGTTGGGATCAGCTGAGGAAGAGTCTTATGGAACCGAGTCCCTGGTCCATTCCACAGGTATCTCAAAGGTCAGATGCCCAGGAAGACATGTTGTAGGACGGGTGACAAAGTATTTAACAACAGATACTGCATGGGCACCAGCCATTCAGAAATGATGTGGTACCAGAGATAAGGCATAGAGCAGACCCTGCAGACCCTCTGCATTGTGTTGCTGGATTGTGGGAGGAACTCAGAAGGGGGACCGGGTGGCTGGTGTAATGGGAGCATTTGAGCAGCTAAGAGCAGCAGCTTTCAACAACTGGTAGAGGTTTTCAAGATGTAATGAACCATAATAAATAAATTAATTAAAAAAGAAAAAAAGACTTTAAGAACCAGAATGGCCATCCCAGGGCATACCAGCTAGACATGAGCCCTGTTCCACAACCACTTTTGAGCTGGGCTGACCCTCTGACAGAGGCTGCAACCCCATCACTTTGAGCCACATTTTATAGAGGTCTTTTATTAGTCTCTCATGCAACCCATAGCCACATCATAAAATTAAATAGCCCATTCTTTACATCAAGTCCACTGAATTCTTGAGCCCTGATTAGCACTGGGCTGTTCCCTCTGGGGGTTGCATTACTGTAACATTATAACTGATAGAAAAAGAATCTTTGCTGAGAGCAGTCAAATCCTGCAGAGGGACTCAGCTCATGCTGTAGACAGTGTGTCACAGTGTTTCACCCTTTCTCTGCACCCCCTTTGCCACCTTCCTATCAGTCTCTCTCGGCATCATTCATTCCTACCCCTGCCACTCCCGCTCTGTGAATCCCCTCTCCTTTCCGGGCTCTGTCTATCTCCTGAGATGACTTCGAACTGCGGGTGCTCAAATGCTTGCCTAGAGTCACTGGTCGGGGTAGTCCCAATTCACCCCAGAGAATAAATTTAGCCTGTGGATGATATCCCAGATGGAGAGGTTATCTTTAGCCTGGCAGAGGCTGGGAGTCAGTTTGGGCCATGATGTGAAACAGCAGAGGGACGAGGGGAAGGAGGGAAAAGAGGAAAGGAAACTAACCTTCGAGAGTCTACAATGGTGGCACTCAACTGTACCCAGGTGGCGGAAAACTAAGAGTCATGCGTGCTTCCTGAAACACAAGGCTCTTCCGGGAACACCCTGGAATAATGGGTTGTTTCATTCCATCCCATGAACCAGGAACAGTTTTAATAGCAGAAAATATGGCTACATAATGGGCAGGAGGTATGAAACCACAAACACACGTGTTCTTCGAAGAAGAAAAAAAAGCGGCAACTCAGCATGCTCAGTGGTTTTCAAGCTTTCCCATTCATATCTGTTTATTACTTGTTCATTAGTTTTGTTGCCTGCAGGTGCTAAAGATTTAAGACATAAGAAAAATGTATGGAAAAAAATCACATGGAGAAAATTATATTACCTGAATTAGGGAAAAGACCATTACTGTTTGATTTTAAAGGTGGGACACCTCAGTGCCCCCTCAGTAACACCAATGGGCTTAGCTTGAAAAGCACTGGGACTACTATTTCTCAACTATTCCAGAGAGACTGTAGAATATTCTCTTCCTAGAGAGAAAGAAATAAATTTCCTTGTTATTAACCCAATATAAGATATTCTTCCTTTAACTCACTAAAATATATCCTGCTATAGCTTTTATGCACAGTCCCTTGTTTGGTCTTCCTTATAGAACAACTGATCAGAACAGTTGCTGGCTATTATTGGGGGTTGGGGGGGATGACACACCTGGGTCCGACTTTGAACGTGAGCTAGAGTTTTGACAGGACTGAACATGTCTGAGAACTGTGTGAGAGGCTGCGGAGCCTTCTGTGGGGAAGGAGACCTGAGAGTCTCGATTGATACAGTAAGACAGTCCTGCTCTTTGGAGAAGAACAATCAATTCTGAGTAGAGCGTGGCCAAATATGCTTTGGACTCATATCTGAATCCTGTCAAGAGCAGTAGGACCCTAAGTAAAAACTGAAAAAATCATTTTGCTGGAGATTTGCAGGAAATCAAAGCCCAGACTGTAGAGCTATCGGACCCCACTATTGGAATGTAACAAAGGGGAGAGAGGCAAAGGACCTTCTTCCCTATTACCTGGAGTCTGACTCCAGAGAGCCAGGTCAGGTGTCCAGCAGTCACTGGAGCACCAACAGGAGAAGGTCCCCGAGGCATCTGGGGACAACGCAGACTGGCTGTACAGAGGCTGGAAATCCTTTGCTCTAGGCAGGCCCTAGAGTACAGTGCCACTTAGAAGGTCATCCATGCTCAGGCAGAGAAGGGCGGATGGGAGTGAGGGGGGTAAGTACAGACGACCAACTCAGCTTACATTACCATGCACTTTATTTATTTATTTATTTTTAAAGATTTATTTATTTATCTCCCCCCTTGCTGCTTGTGCTCGCTGTGTCCATTTGCTTTGCGTTTTTGTTTTTTTTTTCCCTGTGTCTGCTTGTCTCCTTCTGTTGCGTCATCTTGCTGCACCAGCTTGCTGCGCTGCGCAGGCTGGCTTGCCTCCACCAGGAGGCCCCAGGAATCGAACCCGGGGCCTCCCATATGGTAAACGGGAGCCCATCCAATTGAGCCACAGCCACTTCCCTACCAGGCACTTTAATAATTTTTTCACCTCTGTCCTGTCTTCCTTAGCTTAAGTGATGCCAGTTCCTTCATCTGGTCTCTAGAGGTTAGCCTTTATTTTACTGTTATAGGAGTGCATGTTAGTCATCCTTATTACACTAAAAGTTATCTTATTCACCTCTGTGACTCTCCCCCCCTCCCAGAGTGTAGCAGAGTAACCAACAAATAAAAGGACATTTATCAATACTTTAAAGAGAGTCTACCCAACAACTAATTTTCTGATCTCCTTAAGTTGTGCTCCTTATAATCCATCCTGACAGCACAGTGGTACTTGCTAAAATGACCCAACATTTTCCATCCATATCCATTTCGTGGCCAACCATGCCTCCTCTTTTTAGTACCATTGGGCCGGACCAGCCCGTTCGCAGGTAGTATTTGAACTGTACAATTTTTATTAATATACAATCTTTATTACTGAATGCCATTCACAATGTACAACACTAATTCTCCAATTTCTCAAGATCAATGAACCTTAACCTTCTTTTCCAGAATGTCAACAACCATAACAATGTCACCATCACCTACAAATGCATTGAGAACATTCACAACCTCATTCAGAGATGATTAAAAAACATACAAATGTTGTATATTCATGCATATAGCATCTCTTGAAGGAAGAGCTCTTAAGGATGTACCTGAAGAGGGAGATGCTATGTTAAGAAGTCTAGGACTGGAGGCAGAATTTTCATTGTATATCCCCTTTGGATCATTTAAATTTTTAAATCATATGTATGTATTACTTTTGCAATTAAATGTTTAATAAAGTTAGTTCTAAGCAAACAAATAAGACAACAAAGAACAAGACACAGCCCTGACCTCCTGAGTGGTGGCCCTGAAAGGTGCCTATAGTGATACCATACCCTTTGGAGTCAAATGCCTACCGTGCCATTGGCCTTATGGCAAGCCATACTGAAATTGAGATGGAAATTGAGATTGAGGCAATCTGCCTGGCTCGTGGCCCTCACAGTCCTATCCCCCTTAACTAGTGCAATATGACTTGCGATGGTTGATTCAATGCTGTGATCAGATGCAGGACTAATCCTGTACCTAGTCTGGAGGGATTTTAAGGGACTCTGAGCCAGCAGCTTGGGTGATGCTGCCTCAAGCAGCCTGGTCTTTTTTCTTTAAGATTTATTTTTTTAATTTATTCTGCCACCCCTGTCCCCCTTGTTTTTGTGCCCGCTGACTTGCTTTCTGTGTCCATTCACTGTGTGTTCTCTGTGTCTGCTTGTCTTCTTACTTCTCTTTAGGAGGCACCGGATCCTGGGACCTTCAATGTGGGAGAGAGGCACTCAATTGCTTGAGCCACCTCAGCTCCCTGGTTTGTTGTGTCTCTCATTGTCTCTCCTCTTTGTCTCTTTTTGATGCACCAGCTCTCTGCATGGGCCAGCACACCACATGGGCCAGCTCGCTGCACAGGCCAGCTTGCTTTCACTAGGAGGCTCCAGGAAACGAACCTGGGACCTCCCATATGGTAGACGGGAGCCCAATCGCTTGAGCCATGTCTGCTTCGCCCAGCCTGGTCTTTGTGTTCTTTTGCAGAGGGTGGTCCAGACCTTCTCTGGTGGGAGACACACATCTCCTTTTTCAGCTGTTTGAGAATGAAATCCATCAAGGGGTAAACGAGACATCTATAAGATCAGAAGTTTTCCAACTTTCCCCATTTATCACCAAATACAGTTATAAAGAAACTATGTGCAAAATATAAAACCAGACCTGGGGTAGAAGTGGGTAGACAGGGAGGGAATATACCAGTGCCTTCCAGGAGCTCACCGACTAGTAATAAAGACAAATGAAGGCCAAACCGAGAGCAGCTTTAATGCATACAGGCAAGTGTGAGGGAGAAGGGGGGAAGGTGAGATTGCTTTCAGTCATTGGCAGAGAAATAAGGAGCAGTCAGAGAAAGCTTTTGGGAGGGAATGACATTGTGGTTAAGTCTCCAGATCTGATTGGATGTCAGCAGCTGCAGACAGAGCCTTCTAGACCAATGACGTGGCCTGGGAAGGTGATCCCATTTTCCCAGGATATGAAAGCTCTACACTTCTGCCGTCTTATTCATTTGAGAAAGAATACAAAATGGAAGGTGAAAGGAACTGGGGCCTGAGCATCCAGGACCAAATGAGAAAGTTCTTCTGTTTAAAATTGCCCTTCTCTCACTATCATGTCTGCCTGATGAAAACCTACTCTTCAAGCCCCAACCTTAATGACACCTCCCCCAGGAAGCCCACCCTGACTCTCCCAGGCAGGGTTGGTTGTTCTCTCAGCAGCACTCCCACCACTGTCTGCTCTAGAGAGTCAGAGAAATGGAGATGTTAAGTGCACAGGCACTGGCCCCATTCTGCCTGGACTCAAATCCTGGCCAGCCACTTAGCTGCTGAGTCATCTTAAGCCAGTCACTTCCCCTCTCTGGGTCTCAGTTTCACCCATCTGTAAAGAGGCACAATAATGGCTGGCACCTCCCTCCTAAGGTCACTGTGAGGATTAAACAAGTTAATGCCCCTAAAGCATTAGAGCAGTGCCCGCTCTCGTTACTTAGAGCCCTGGGCTGCTGTTACTCTTTACTTGACTGTCTATGACCTTGGGCCCCTTGGGGGCCAGGACTATTCATCCCTGAATCAGTCTCTCCCTCAGCAGTGCCTAGAGGTGTCTAGCAAAGTAGGTGCTTAATTACCGTCTTCTGAAGGGACAATCAAAACATGATAATGAAAAGGGAAAAAAAAGTCAAGTCCAAATGCAAAGACAACTAAATGTGGGTGAAGTGATAGGAACGAACAAGGAATGTAGAAAAGCAAACGTAAGGGATGAGAACTCGTTCAGCCTTCAGAGGGAAAAAACTTCCTAAAATCTCTCTTTCACCCCTTAACATGGTGACTGCGCATTTTTGTTTGAATGATATTTTTCTCTTCGTTTCCGACTTCCCCGGGCCTTGCCGCTGCCTCCCAGGCGGGGCAGCCCGGCACCACCCTCCCTCTACCCCCCGCCCCCCCAGCTTCTCCCGGTTCCCCATCCGCCTCCCCCGGGAAGGGCCGGCCGCAGCCCTGACCTCGGCTCCCCATGCGGGGCCAGCAGCCGCCGGCCGGAGGGCGGGAGGGGCAGGAAGCGGGAGACGCGGCTGCCGGGCACCCGAGATCCTTAACTGCAGCTTCCAAAGCCCTGGCTGATCCTAATCAGTGTGGGAAAGGAGGGCTGGGCCCTGGCCTGCTGGAGACGCCTCCTCTTTTCATAAACTTTATCGCTGTGCGCAGTCCCTGATAAACCACCATAAATAAATGAGCGCGGCCGGCCGGAGTGCGCTGCCGTCTGGAGGCTGCCGGCATGCGCCCTCCTCGGCCCTGCAGCTCCCGGGGGAAATGAATCACGCCAAGTTGAAAAGAGTTCCATGTTCTCCTCTTCTCCGGACCAATGCCATAAATAATAATGCATTCTTCCCCTACCCAGACCCCCCTCACCTTGTGTTTTATGGATTCAATAAAAAGCCAGGGCGTTTTGTTCCGGCTGCAGGGCCACCCCTCCCAGCCTGAGGAGGGAGAGAGTAGGAGTTTAGTTCTGGGTTATACTCTTGCCTCGGGTCATGCCCTTGAGCCTGGGCTGGGCCTGGGTTGGGCCTGCGTGTGGCTCCTTTATCACAAATCCCCTTTGGCTCCTTCTGCAGGAGGCACCTGGTTGGAGCCGGGTGGGGAGGGCGTGGGGGAGGGATGGCTTGAAGTCTCTAGAGGCAAGTGACTGAGAAATCTTTTCCTTAAATGGTTCCACAGCCTGCTAAGGCAGTAGAAGCACTGGGCACTGGGGATAACCTGCCACTGTCATGTTTAGAAGCAAAGAGAGGTGATTCAATACTCTGATGGCATAGCAAGGGAAGGACGGCTGTCTACTTAAATGATAGTGTGTTCCAGAGCCCCTTGAAGTTATTCTGGACCTCTCATGAGCCATATTCTTTAGTTCTTGAAATTTTAACTTGGGGGCCCCCAGATTAATGTTAGGTGTGATTTGGAGGCTAAAGTTTGAGAAGGACTCATGATATGAAGGGATGAAGAGACAGGGCCGTGTAGGGCAGCCCAAAGTGCACCAGGTCAGGAGACCTGGGTCTCCAAGCTGGGCTCTGCTACTTCCCTCTGAGCCTCAGTCTCTTCCTAAGGCTAATGAGTAAACGGTTTCTAAAGGGTCCTTCGGCTCTGCCACTCTGCGAGAAGTAACATCCTTCTTCCTTATAATCAGCAACATTTCTGAGGTGCTTTGTCACAGGCCACCCTGAAGAAACTCTGTTATGTCCACTTGGAAGAAACCTTGGCAGGGATAGTTTCAGTAACTGACCCTTTGTTAGTTAAGATTAGCACTAGACTTTACCCCTTGTGGAGTTTACAAAGGTTCAGGGGCCCTCCAGCCAGAATGAAGTCAGCCTGGAAGGCAAAAAGAGATTAAAAAAAAAAAATCCAAGTGAACTCTAAGTGTTAGCTCCTTATTTCCCTAGGCCCCTCCCCTAATGTAATCTGTGCTGTGGCTGTGGATGTGCTGCAGATGGGAGGGCTGGTTGGCTCAAAACATCTAATTCTCAAAAGTCAGAGTTTTTCTCAGTGGGAAGTGAGGCGGGAGGGAAGGGGCTTCTGATGGCAGCTCTGGAGACAGCAGCGCCTAGAAGTCCTGAGAAGCCTCTCTTTGGTTTAACACGCCCAAGGAATGTGGGTTGGGAGCAAACCCTCCCAGCCAGGGGCAATAAGAGGAGCTCACTCATGAGACAGAAATGAACAAAGGCCTGGTTCTTCCAGAACCCATTTCTGACACTAGATGTGTCCCAAGGGAACGTAAGGTCCATACAGGCCTCATTTCCTGCTCTCAGGACAGAAGGTCCCTCAGTCTTGTTGCCTTCATTTGCATAATGTCAAGAAAAATGAGTCACACTGAATTGGCATTTGTTAAGAAATATTGGCAAGAGTTTCCCAACTGAGATTGGAATTGATTTCTTGAAAAAGAACAAATGCTAATCCTACCACTAATTTATTACGGGAATGTGAGCCACTCTCTTCTCTCTGAGCCTCAGTTTTCCCATCTGTAAATCCTGATGATTTTTACCGTTTCCTTCTGCTCTGACATACTGTTACGGAACTATCATGAGTAGAGGTAAGATTTTAAACTTTAGGGACCAGATATGGGTAGCAAAAAGTTAAACAAAATTCATTGGGAATTGTTCTTGTTTTCAATTTTCCCTGCTGTTGAGGAAGTCAGCAACTAAAAGAAAATTGGGAGAACTCATCAAGAAATATAGGGCTGAACTTCAAGACTGGGCTAACCTGCCAATTTTTTTACAAGAATAGAAGCCCTAGTGTAGTGATTCTGAACCTTTTATGGTCAGAAACTCTTGTAGAATCTGATGAAAATCACAGGTCCCCTTTTCCCCCAAATGCACTTACAAATACCTATATCTGCAGATCATTTCAGGACCCTCTTAATAATCCCAGCTTCCAAGGCTAATAAAATGTTGAAACTTGTTTTGTAATCTCACCTCCAACCAGCTTCATGGAGAACAAATAGACCTATGCTATTAAAACATGTTAGCTCTGGGAAGTGGATGTGGCTCAAACGATTGGGCTTCTGTCTACCATATGGGAGGTCCTAGGTTCGTTTCCTGGGGTCTCCTGGTGAAAGCGAGCTGGCTGGTGCGGAGAGCTGGCCAGTGCGGAGAGCTGACCGCAACAAGAAGAGACAAAGAGGAGAGACAATAAGAGACATAACAAATCAGGGAGCTGAGGTGACACAAGAGATTGAGTGCCTCTCTCATATTACGGCAGGTCCCGGTATCGGTTCCCTGTGCATCCTAAAGAGAAGACCAGAAGAGAACACAAGCAGACACAGAGAGCACACAGCAAATGGACACAGAAAACAAGACAGCACGCACAAAAGAAAAGGGGGGGTGGGATAAATTAAAAAAAAAAAAATCTATAAAAAAATAAAACATATTAGTTCTCTGCCTGGTAGACATCTAATATTGATGCAATCCTATTACCATCATCTGCCATAGTCATTCTCCATTCTGCATCATGGATGTAAATTTCTTTACAAGACAGAAGCCAGCCCTGTCTGAGCAATTCCCGAAGCAAACATTTCTGGTAAGCCAGCACTATAGGTTTTCATACTTGCCTGTTAGAAACGTAATGAATCCCCATGGAGACCAAAGGGAGGCTGGAGGTAGCTCTGCAGGTGCTCAGAGGGTATTAATTGCTGGGACAGGAATGTACCAAATGATACCCTTGTGGCTTTAAAAGTCAACGTGACTTTCCAAAGAGTCCACCTTTTCCCCAGAATATGGTGTAATATTAGAGAAATTAAATCATTGAAACAAAACCAAGGAATAGGGCAAAATCTTTTGATGAAGCCATCAGCTAACATATTAAGTAGAGTCAGCCCATTTGGTGCAAGGAGCCAAGCCCCAATTTCTGTATTATCAATAAAATGAAGGGATTGGATTAGACTCCGTGGCTCTTAATATTTCTGGGTTCGCAGTTCCTTTAAGAATCAGATATAAGTTCCGATTCCTGCCCACCCACCCCCACACACACACAAATGCATATGCACTGGACACAAATTCTGGAGGCCCTGCCAGCCCCCTCAACAAATTTTACTCAAAATTTCTGGGCTTTTACAGAATCCCAGCCATCCATCCACGGACCACTAGACTCACGGAAGCTTAAACTACACACTTTTTTAGGCCTCTTCTTCCTTAATTGTTGAAGACTGCTGGGATGTACATATGATTCCATCTGTGGCTTCAGGGCCAGGCCCCTCCCTTCTCAGAGCCTCTATAAGCAGAGAAAGGTTCTCTGACAGTTGCTATGAAAATAAGCATGCTTTAAATGCTCAATTTAGCTTACAACACTGTCCAAACAGCAGCTCTCCAGGACAATGACATGAAACTATAACTCTGTGGTTTTCTCTCGTGAGGTGGGAGATAAGGAAGGATAGTTCAGGCTATAGAATGGGGCACGGCCAGAATGCGTGGCCAGCACAGTCCTGGAAGAAGTGAGTGCTAACGGTTACAGGAAAGCTGGGGTGAGCAGCAATCTTCCCTGTCTGGGAAATGGTAGAGGAAGCTCTGCAGCTTCTCCACAGACAGAAGCTCTTTCTAAGACACCCATGGTAGACTGTACTGCTCATGAATATTCTCTGCCCCTACCTGGGAGAGGATGCTATTTCCCCTCCTCAGCCTTGGCCAAGCAATTTGCCCCAGTCAGTGAAATGAGCAGAAGTGGTACACGTCACTTCCAGGCAGAAGATTTAAGAGCCAATTCAAGGTTGACCATGCACTCTTCTTCCTCTGCCACAAGGCTGGCAATATTCCAGATCCACTGCTCCAGCAGCCTAGTCCCAGAGTGAAGGGACCTGGAGCAGCGCTGCAGTCAACCTGTCATGGACCTGAGGTGAGTGCAAGAAACCAATCTTTGGTATTGGAAGCCATGGCAACAGAGCCATGCCAAACTTATTGGTACAGCCTCCCCCTTCGGAAATGGACAGAAATGAGCAGTCAGAATGGCCTTCACTAACCTGCAGAGCTGCTGGTTACAGCACCAGCCAATGTCGGCAGGAGCCACAGTGTACTCCTCACTCTTTCCATCCTTCCCTCTCTCTGACACTGTCACAGTGTCACTTATCCTTATCCACTGTGACCCAAGGCCCTCAGGGCTCAGCTAAGAGCTAGTAGCCCTTCACTCTTGCCACCTTAGCAAAGTATCTTTTCTTCAAGAGTTCCTCCCTTTGATATAATTCTTTAAAGCAAGAGCTACAAACTGCTAATAGATTGAGAAGGTAGCCTACCTTTTGTTTCTATGCACTCCCCAGGGCAGGGCCTCAAGTATGCTTAAAGGAGGGAGAATGCCAGCTCACAAAGCCTGACTGGTCTGCTTCCTCTCCCGAGGAGACACGGCAGTGAGAGAGTCTGAAACCTTGACTATGAGCTAGGCAGAAACTGATGCTCAAAATAAATAGCTCCTGGAATCAAAGCTCAGGGGACGATGAATAACATTTTAGAGTCTCAAGGATGGTGAGAGATCATGTAGTCCAACTCTTTCAGATAGTTTTTAGAGCTATAAAAGAGCTTAAAGGATTTTTGCATATTTGTTTATTCTTGTTTTGTTGAGGACCTTGAGACCAAGAAAGGAGAGTGTTCTTCCCAGGGTCACAGGGGTCATAATCAGGGACAGATTCCCATTCCACTATCCAAACGCAAGAAGGTCCTTTACTGCTCCACAAAACTCTGGTTATCCAGCCTCTATGGTGTTACCACCAGGCACAGGGAGCTCACTACCTAACAACTCTGGCTGGCTTAGTTCTCTTGTAAGCTCTCCTAGTTTGGGGGTACCACTCCATATCATTTCAAATATATTAAAATACATGCCCTTCCCACATCAAAATTTTCATAGTTCTTTAATAATTTTTGCTTTTCTAAGTATTTGCCTATAAGTAACTTATTTTAGATTTTCTACAATGTTCTCAGCAATCACCAGAGAAACCTAGGAAAATCTAACCAGATTGTTTCCAAATAAGACATTTTTATGAATACTAAATTTAATGATTCATAAGGTTGGTATCATATGTCCTTTTGTACAGACTTAATTAAAATGTCATTAATTCCAAGTTCGCATTTTTAATTTTTGTATTTGAAAGTATTCAGGGAAGCCTACACATGAAGGAAGGTCGACAGAGGTTGTAGGTGAGGTAGGCAGAGGGGGGGTGGGGGTGCATGAAATGTCTAGCAAATGGCATGCAGCTCTGGGGCTGAGTGGAGGTGAGAGAAGTGCCAGCAGACTGGTTTTTAAGTGTCTATCCTAGGTCAAGCACTGAGCCAGCCATTTCCGTATCCATACTCTCCTTTAAGACTTGAAAACCAAGCTGGAGCCTGGTTACAAATGACTTTGCATGCCATTCTTACCCCCACCTGCACCCTGGACAGCCATGGGGGGCATTCCTGGCTCTGGATTCCTGCCTTTAAATAGCTCGCTTGACATGGCTAGGAGTTCTGTGCCTGCCGACACAGACTACCATCTGTTTGTATGGCCCAGAGCCAGCTGAGATAGGGGCTTGCTCGCGATAGAAGACAAGGCAGGCATCACTCCAGGATCGGAGGGTCTAGGGTTCCTTCCCCCAGGAAATGACTCTGCTGCACTGACCTTCTGTACCACCCAGCCAGGGCACCGTTGTGGGAGGGATTCAAGTCTGCAGTGCATTAAACACCTGGGAGAGGGACAAAAACCATTCATGCATATGTTTATTTGATTGAAATGTACGATCTTCACAAGCTACAAACAAGACAGGCAGACAGATTTTTCAAATGATGCCTCTCCAACTGATTAGTCCACCATGAAATATCAATGCACAGAATGCTTCCACAAAGTCCCTAGGAATGGAAGTCAGCCTATGTTGTAATCTCCCCCTTTGGGTTGAATTACACAGCAAATCCCCCAGGTGGTAGAAGGGACCAATTATCCCCATTTTAGGCCTTAGAGCAAAAGGGCCACTCACTCCCAAGGATCCCCAGCTAGGAATGGAAGAAACCAAGAAGACTAAAGCCCAGGTCTTCAGACTCTAATAAGAGCCCCCTTTTCATTGAGACATGCTATCCAGGCTGAGCTACTATTCAAAAGACTCACAGCCCCTCAAAAAATGATGGAGACCTATTAAAAAGACACATGTCAGCCTGAAAGGACTCCCACTGGTCAAATCTGGAAAAATTTATTTATCAAAATAAATAATACTAGTAATGGATTGCAACCACTGAATAAAATTGGAACCTATGAATCCATACTGACACAAATAAATAATTGAAGAGAAGAGAAAGCTTTTCCTTATAGTAAAATGCAATTAATAAATAAAGGAATGATGGAATTGGAAAAATCACCATGTAGCAACCATCATAGAAATAATTAATTCATCCAAAAAATATCCATAGATGTTAAAACTAGCAAATAAAAGTCTGATAAGGAATGGGAAATTTGTATAGTCTCAGAGTACCACCCTACAAAATACTTATTAATTTCAAATAGAAAGAATAATTTTACAATGGAAAAGCCTGACAGACATCAGTTCAATTGGGTGATCAAAGTGAACACCACCAGTCAAATTGAAAACGTGTGCCACCTGATCGTGTGCAATGAGAAGATTCAGCATCACTTCTCTGGTGTTCCTGCCAAAAGTGCATACCCTGTATCTAATCAGGAGGAAACATCAGACAAATGCAAATTGAGGGACATTCTATAAAATAAGTAGTCTGTAATATTCTGAAGTATCAAAGTTTGGAAGTCAAGGAAAGACTGAGGAGCTGGTCTGAGTAAAGGAAACTAAAAAGACGTGACAACTAAATGCAACAGGTGATTCTGGATTGGATCATTTTACTATAACAAACATGATTTAGTTAATTGTCAAAACATGAGTGGCATCTGATAAATGGATGGTAGTAATTTATCCATGTGAATTTCCTTATGTATAGGACTGTATTATGATTAGGAGGTAATCATTGTTGCTTGTGGGAATTACATGCTAATGTGTTCAGGCTCAGTAAAAAAAGTTCTTTGTACTCTTTTTGAAACCTTTCTGTAAGAATGAAATTATTTCAAAATAAAAACTATTTTAAAAGCAACTCAGACACAAACAAGTCAAAGGAGTGAACACTGAACACATCTTTGTCACTTCTTCCAGGAAATAAGCTGCCTCTCTCGAAGACAAGGTAGCAACCTGTGAGTTGATGTAGCACAGTGCGTGCATTCATCCACTGCTGGGAGCCTGTGTGCACTCAGTGTCTCTAAAGCAATCCTATAATCACACTGGTTTAAATATATGATGTCTGATCACCATTTAAGTCAACCTTTAGTTAGCAGTGGCACTTTCATTTTACTTTTTAATTTCCCAGACCCATCCTAGTCAATGAATAAATGTTCTGAAAAACAAAGCATTCAAGGGTGCTGAAATAGCTTCCTTCTAAAAGAACACTTTGATAAATGTTTTCTAACAACAAAATCTCATTGTGTGATGCTAGTTTTCTTAAAAGGAGGCCATCAGAAACAAATGTGCTGTCATCCAGACTGTAAGAGGACCAAACCCAGTGCCAGCTGACCACTGTACAGAAAAACACACATTCCTGTGTTGGCTTCTCCTGTGCTCTCCACGGCCTTCCTCCTAAATGGTGCATTTCCAATGAAATGTCGTACAGGGTATGTCTCTTCTTGTCTACCAATGATTGGCCTTTCCTTCCTTCTTCCTTTCCTCCCTCCCTGTTTCTCTTCTTCCCATCTTCCTTCCTCCCTCATTGTCTTAATGCACTTAGCGTTATCTGTGTTCTATCAGAAACTCTATTTTTCTTGCAGACTTTTAGAAAATCTATGGGAGCGGGTAAAGCTCAGTGGCTGAGTGCCTGCTTCCCATGTACAAGGTCCCGGGTTCAATCCCCAGTACCTCCAAGGAAATAAAAAAGAAAAGAAAATCAGTCTTAAAAAAAAACAAAAACCTACAACACCTAGTGAACCTCCAAATTAAGCTTAATATAACACGGGGAAGGCAGAAGAGAAAAAAAGAAGACTGTGAATAAAAGGAGAGGTGCAGTTAGCACATACCCATTTCCTTTGTGTAAAGGTGAGGGAAGTCCACAAACATCAAGGGTTCTCTATGAGTGGTGGAGCTAGCTCAGCTCTCTAGCTATTTCAGCTCTTCTTTCTCAAAGAAATGACATGACTGAAGGATGCTGGGAGTATTTATACTATGTTCCACAGGAAGCTCTACTGACCCGCCATTTTCTCCAAGTGGACCAGGCTGTCCCCAGCCATGGCGGTATGGAGCTGTATGTACCCCAGAAAAACATGTTCTTAAACTTAAAGAACCCATTTGATAAGGTGATTTCAGTTAAGGTGTGGCCAGGATAAGTCTTAATCCTATTCCTGGAGTCTTTTATAAGTGGAATAAAATTCAGACAAAGAGAGAAAGCCATAGGAATCAAGAAGCAGAAGGTCAAAGGAACGCAGAAGAAAAGGGAGAGACCAGCAGCTGCCACCATGTGCACTGCCATGTGACAGAGGAGCCCAGGACCAAGGATCCTCGGCAGCCAGCCCCAGAACACCAGTCTTCTGGAAGAAAGCATCACCTTGATGACACCTTGATTCGGACTTTTCTAACCTCAAAACTGTGAGCTAATAAATTCCCATTGTTTAACCCGACCCATTGCATGGCATTTGCTTTAGCAGCCAAGGAAATTAACACACCAACTCACAATCCTACTCAGATCCAAAAGTCACTTGTAAAATTATTATTTAGAACTTGGAAATAATGTTACAAATTATAGTTTGATTCCCAGATCAGCCATACAGAAGGAATAAAAAACATGATTAGTGCATAATATAATCAATGTATGTGTGCGTGTGAATCACGCACACACTGAAAATAATACTAGGGGAAAATGCATAGCATAAAACCTACGTTATGCATCAACAGGCTTTCACAGGCTAGCCTAGGAATCTTACCACTATATTTACATTGTTGAACTAGGAAAAAACAAACGGACTGCAACTTAAAACTCAGGTCACTGAACACATTCCTCTACCATCTCACAGCCCCATCTCACATCACATCGAATCCTGCCTCACCCTACAATCTCTTCCCTGACCAGCATGGAGTACTCCTCAAAGCCTCAACTTTTGGATACATAGAGGCCTTCACCAGCTCACCCACACACATGTGCTCACAGACATGTGCACCATGCATGCACATATACACACACACAAAACCCCAAACTGCATCATCAGATTACGATGCTTACCTACTAAGGTGGCATTTTAGTCCTGGCTATGAGTCATGTGTTCACAGTTCAGAGCCTACCTTTATGTGTATGTGGGACATATTGACACAGGACTCCTTGTCTTACAATTCTGATATGAACAAGAACATGGTAAGGTGTTCACTCCAGGCCACCCTCTCTCACTCCCACAGGTGCCGATTCCAAGCCTACACTGAGCTTTATTGTACTCTGATCTTTGTCTTGCTATAGTGGTATTCCACACCTCATAGCTAGCTCGCTCGCTCTCTCTCTGGAATAATCTGTTTCACTGAAACCAGAAAACATGACAATTGAGCAGAAGATGAGGCTGAAAGGGAATTTAGGAAAGTAGATCTCATTTGTCATGTTACCACTCTAATGTCTGTCATTAAGGACAGGTTTCTAGCGATACTTGGTGGAATTCTCTTATTTAAAACATTTTTAGACTATTCTATTTACCATGATAATGAGGCAAAGGAATAAGAAGAGGAGGAAGAAGAAATGTCAAATAGCTACTGGTACCAACTCCTGGCTATAACTGCACTTACCTATAATTTTATTCAATAGGACATGATTTAAGTTTCAAGGACTGATAAGACATAGTGAGGATGATCTCACTGAAAATAAAAATGCCCTTGAAATTCTTAGGCTATGACAGAAAATGAGGGCAAATCTGTCTGGTCTTCTCCCAACACGTTCTTCTTCAAAACAAAGTTTCTAAAATAATCGCAGACACGGTGTAACATTTGCCAGACAGCTGTTCCAGGGAATGCCAGAAAGATAATCCTTGGGTCCATCATACTCTTTCATATTTTTTTTCTCTCTTCAGTGAATTCTGGGTCCCAGCCAGTTCATAAGCGCATGTTTCAAAAGTTCAAAAAGTGTCTCTGAAGGAGACTTGATGTCCCTGGAGGTCTTTTTTTCCAGCTGAGAAAGCAGTTGATTGACTTCCTAGGGAAAGAATTGCCCTTCACTGTTTCTAGAGGGCAAATGTCTATGCAGCTGAAGCTGCCCTTGGACCTTGCCACCCGAGGATGCACCAGGTCTGAATGCTCTCTCTGGCCCCGAGATGGCTCCCATAGGTGCAGTCCTAGAATAAGGAGCTACAGATGTGTTGATTTAGAGCTAGAAGGAAACTCCAGGGGTCATTTGGCTTAGCACCCTCCCTTCAGACCTGATGATGACCCCACTGTCTAGCAGAGATAAGTTTTCTAGAAAACTAAATTCTTTCCACCAATAAACATGTTCAGAATCATGTGGTATTTGAATACATATGACATTATGTTTCATTCAAATGAGTTTAATGAAAGAATTTTGGACAGGGAAAAAAGGATTTTGTGTGTTTACATAGGCCTAGATATAAAACCTTGAGGTCAGCCCTTCCCTCAAATCTTCAAAATGCCAGTTCTCTGACGTTACTGCTTCTTAAATCTTCATCATCTGTCAGAGAACAAAGAGGACCGTTAATAGAAGAGGAGACAGAGGCGCATTCAATATGGCCATGGGGACTGGAAAACAGACGCTGATCTGAGGCAGAGAGACAAAACGTTCGCAGCTCTGTTTGAGGTCCCAACAGACTGACGCAGGAAGCCAGATTTCTGGCCATGAAGAAATTGTTTACTCTTGTCTCCAGTCCTTCTCCAGATATACCAAGAAATAGGTTAGAAAGAGTACTTTTTCAAAACGGCGTGCCCAATTCCAAACAATTAATAGGATTTCAGAGGTTTTTAAACAAGCCAAACAGAAAGTTCACGTTGGCCTCGACTCTGAGGGGCCCCCAGTTAATGGCAAGGGAAGAGATGGCTCAGGTGAAGTAAGTCTAAGGTCCTACTTCAGACCAAACTTCTTGATCTGGGTTCTAAGACTCTTTAGATAAGATTCTTGGAATCTAGACCAGAACTCACCAGTAGAAATGTAACACGAGCCACACAGGTAATTTTAAATTTTCTAGTTGTCACATTAAAATAAATAAATAAATAAATAAATAAATAAATAAATAAATAAAAAGAAACAGGTGGCATTAGTTTTATTTATTTATTTATTTATTTTATTTTATTT
>JAQZBX010027768.1:0-28178 GCA_029593785.1 Cabassous unicinctus | reverse complement strand
AAAAACTGAACAAGGCAGAACTTTGCAAAAAGACAAAGCTCCAGTCCCAGAAACTAGTCAACCTCACCATGTTTTCCAATTTTGGGGTTCTGGTGAGTTCTCCAAACAATAGATGTGAACAGTCCTCACTTTATTTTATTTTTTTCTTTTTCTTTTGTTTTATTCTTTCAGGCAGCCTTGCACCAGCCCCAAACACTCACATCAGTCTTTACCTCTGGTCTGGCCAGGGAATTGAACATTAAGCCTCTGGGCCAGTGCAATTCACAAACCCTTTCAGACCTTGCCCAGACACCACACAATACCTTCCTTCCTCTTCCCCCTAACCCCTTCCCCCAACCCCTTCCCATTTCCCGCTTACCCCTTCCCCCTCCCATCTCTCACTCTCCTGCTCTCTTGCTTGCTCTCTGTGTCTAGAGCCCCACTGTCTGCTTCCCAAATCACACTCTTTGACCTGAGGGCCTTCCAATACATCATCTCTAGCTCATGTGATGGGGGTCCTGTCTGATGACAGGGTCCTTGATCTAACAATCACCCCCTGCTTGTAAGTACCCCCACCCTCCAGGTTCCCACCTGCTACCACCCCTTCTCTGAGACATCTTGCTCTGACAAAGCACATTCACCCGACCTGGCAACTCCATCCATTCTCAGAGACCTGTCTCCCAGCCACCATATCCGGTCCCACCATTGCCCGTGCACCTGGCCCAGGAATGGCTACCCATCATCCTGTGCCCCCAACACAACTGCTGCCTAACCCGCCAGCCGCACTCCCACCCACTGTGAGCTAGCTGGGCCCCTCTAGCCTGCAGACCACATGACCACCGTCTACTCCTTCTGCCACCTCTCAGCACTCACCACACTCTGGACTCCTCTTCGCTTTCCTGCCCTCTGCCCAGCTCCATGTCCAATGCTATCCATGGACCAAACTGTTTCCTCCCTAGCAGTCACCTGAGACCCACATTCTCAACTGACAGCACAGGGGACAGAGGGAACCTGCAAATGGTGATGGAAAGCTTCTGTTTCCTGAGAGGGAGGCTCCTTTCAACAGGGGCTCACATTTGTGGAAATCCTGGCAATGGGCATGGGGAGCTGTGTGCCCCTCACTGTGTCTTCCCCTGACCTCTGAAAGAAAACCTTCCATGAGCCGATATTCAAGTGAGTTTAGTTAAGTGCGTGACTGTGGCGGTTTGGGCATAGGTAAGCTGCTGTCTGAGACTGCCTTTGAGAAGCATCCCTAGACTGAGTGGGGTGCAGTAGTGGAAGGAGGGAAGGAGGCCCCAATGGATAGGTGGTAAGGCAGGAATGGGAAATATTAGCAGTCAAGAGTGGGTGGTGGGAACTGGGTGGTTGGGAATCAATTTCTTTCCACTTGGAGAAGTTCCAGAGAGCATGTCCTCGCGCACTCCCAATCCCAGCCCGGCTCCCAACTCCGCGGGTAGATGCTCGGCCATCTACACTATTTTCACATCAGTGACTCGAGGCAACCGTGACCCGCGTTTCAGTCTCCAGGCACACATGCTTCCGGTTCATTTCCAGAGCCAGACCCGTGGCTGGCAAGAGTGGTGTGATGCAGGGAGTATGAGACCTGGCAGGTGACTGTGATATGGGTGCAGATGCCCTGACCCTACACCCACGGGCACCTCCACCCCCACCCTGCAACACCAACACCAACACCACTCCCCATCCCATTCCCCCACCCCCATGGGTGAAGAGGTGGTGCCACACAAGTGAGCTTTGGCCCCACGGGAGCCATATGACTGCAAAGTGCAAACACTTAGGCTGGCCTAAGCAAGGACGCTGCGCTGTGCTGATAGTAAGGGGAGGTGAAAGGCCACCCTGGCCACTTGATTTGGGGGATGAGAGAGATGAGGAGGGAGGCCAGGGTTAGGGGCCTAGGGAAGAGCTGGAGAAGCTGAAAGCAAAAAGGATTGGGTTGTTACTGGTGGCTGTTGGCAGCAGGTGGTGACTTGGGCTTGGTGCAGTCACTTGCATCACGGGGTGAGGCAGCGAGTGAATGTGGGCGCTGGCTAAAAGTGAGGCCACCCTTGGTTGTGCTGGGATGGTGGGGGGCAGGGGAGAAGAAAGGATTCCCTGACTTGAAATCGACCCCAGGCTACAGTTGAATCCTAACCACTAGACCACCAGGGAGCTTTGGGCCATGCACCCACCCAATGCCTCCTGTACTCAGCTCAGTGCCCCAACCCTGGCCCAGGGCATTCTCTTAGCACCAGGCCCCTACTTCCTCCAGCCTTTGTCTTGCAATGGCCCGCTGCTCACCCTATCTAGCAATCCCTGTGCCATGCTTTTATTTCTGCTTGCAGCACCCTCAAAACACTGCTCACCTCTTTCCCACTTACCCATCCACCCAGCCTCAGCTTCTGCTGAAGCTTCTGCTTCACAGGATGGCAGGAACGTGTGCAAAATGGCAGCCCATTGTGTTGGCCAGGAATCGAACCCTAGTCAACTGCTTGGAAGGCTGCTATGCTCACCACTATACCACCAATGCTTCACAGTCTGGGAAGTATGAAGTCGCTGGCAGGGACTCCGACCAGCGCGTTGCCACTGCCAGGCCCAGCCCTTTGTTGCGACCCCGCCCACGGCTCTAAGAAACCACAATGTCAACTAAGGCCTCCTGGCGATTCACCCGCACCACCCCAGTCCAGCGCCTCGCGCTCACTAGGCACCACCGCCTCTGGCGTCGCTCTCCTTGCGCCATGCACCTGGGCCTCTCTTTACTTTTAAAATGCTTTATTGCCGCTTTCATTAACCAGATTATTAATTATTGTTTCACTGTTTCCCATGATCCTATTTAACAAAATGTTAAAACCTGACAACTTTTGACAGTTTCTTCCAAAAATTGAAACATAAATGATGTCTTCTTGATCTCAAACTCTCTTTGGGATTTTCCAGAGGGCTCTTGGAAAATCACAAAAGATTTTAAATTTCACCTTGTAAAAAGAAAAATGCTAAAACTAATTAGTTGTATTTGATATGTTATCAGTTACTTAGGAAGTATTAGTTTCAATATGATTTTGTAACTTTCTTATGGCTAAATTTATAGGATAACATGCTATTGATATAAACATTTCAGAAATTATGTAAAGTTCTTAGAGACTTGTCAATATCATCACTGTCCATAAGTCATCCAAGTACTAAAATGCTTGATACTAGACAACAATAGTACTACTGTTCATAAGTTCAGCTGTTATTAAAATAATGTTTCATGAACTCTCATCTGATTGTTCACCTTTGTAAAACAGCAACAAATTAACTACGGACATTTTATGTGTTTTGTGATCTACAAATATTTTATGTGTTTTTTGTGATCTATAGATAGTTTTTATTCTGATGCTTCCCTGAAAATGCTTGCAGGCAGCTACAGGCCACTGTGCTTCATCTTCAACAAAAAGGACTATCTCAGAGACCTATAGAAAGGACTATGTGAAGTTTTCTGAAGTACCAGCTTCTAATGGCATTGCTTAAATAACTTTGAGAGCAAACCATTGGGCTGAGTCAAGATCTCCAGAATTCTAATGAAGAAGATGATAGACTCATGAAATTGCTAACAGAAGAACTAATGAAACTACAATTAATTACCTAGGTCTAAATGAACTGAAAAAGTATGATTATAGTTTTGTTCAGATTATTGCTAATATTTTATTGTTCTATTTTCTAGGTAGAAGAGCTCCCCTAATAAATTAAGCTATATATAATTCATAATTCATTTTTCTCTTCCTTCCTGACTGCCTCAGAATTTGAAAAGTTTTACTGAATATTCTTATATTTGTGGTTATATAATTACTTGCATAGTTTCTATCAGGGTCTGCCCTCCTTGTTAACAGTAAAAAATTGGAGTCAATGTTTATATAAAAAAGTCATAGGAATGTTAACCCAAGAGCACAGAGGAAATTCTAAATCTCTTGCTTATTATAGCCCTCACCTTGATGCAGTTACATTGTTTTAAAACTACAGTAGAACCTGCCAAATTAAAGACTCAGCAAATGTAAATCTGAGCAGACCCAATATTTTTCCTCCAAAATACTGACTTCTTATGAGATAATTCTATTTCACCTCCTAATCTTTACCTAAAGTTCAGCAATATTCTTAACCCTGCTACTCTGTTACTTTTATCCAATGAGGAGATACCCCATAACTATAAACTGATAACTTCAAAATTAATGACTCCATACATGTGCTAACGATCAATCCAGATTTCATTCTATTTGTTGATACTTCTTATGCTAAAAATTCCAGTGGTAAATTACAAGCAGGCTATGTGATTACTACACACTATGACCTGATGGAATGTGGTGATCTCCCACAATTTTTTACTGCCATAAATGATGGCATTTATGCTCTTACTCAAGCCTGCTTTCTCTCTGAAGGAAATTCTGTTAACATCTATAATGGTAACAGGTGTGCTTCTGGTGTAATTCATGATTTCAGCATGCTATGAAAGCAAAGCACACCTCTTCTGGTATGCCAATTGAAAATGGTGGCATGTAAATTACCTCTTTTCTGCCATTATACTCCCATCATTAATGATTGCTATCATTAAGATAGAGGCTCACACAAAAAGGACTGAGCCTGAATTTTTTTAAAAAGCACTTGCATATTTTCATACTAAAACAGCCATCATTATAATAGCTGATATTATACACTTAAAATAAAACTGTTGAAATTAACTGAAGATCCTGGCCTTCCCTTGCCCAAAATTTTACACTTGGTGTTGATCTTTATTCATAACATTCTCTTTGGAAAACACAAATTATCCCCATATTAAATTGTTACTGGCAAGCCTATCTCTAGGAATAAAATGTAGAAATGATAACTTATTGTCACACTATGACAGGACCCAATTTGCAAATCTTTAAGGCATTATGCCAAAGATTAACTTCAATATGTAAAGGAAACCTTTCCTGACCCACATGACATACACCCTATTAATCATAAGCTGAAATTGGATAATGGGTCTACTGGAAATGACACAGACAAAAGACATCCCTAGGTCCTAATTAAGAGGAACACTGCCAAGTACTCCTAACATTTGACACTGTAATGTAATTATAGGGTCTTGAGCCATGGGTAGACATCATTCAAACATAAAAGGCCCTATCACACTCCTGGTTTTGTTCTAACTCTGGACACTTAAAAATAAAACCAGCCAATAAGTAAAATAGACAATGTCACAAGGTAGACTACTTATATCCAAAGTGACAGATCAAGTTGTCAACAGACATTACATTACAAATACTTATAATGCATAAAATCCTCCATATATCCCAGTGATTTGTCC
The DNA here is from genome assembly GCA_029593785.1 of Cabassous unicinctus. Lineage (NCBI taxonomy): Eukaryota > Metazoa > Chordata > Mammalia > Cingulata > Chlamyphoridae > Cabassous > Cabassous unicinctus. Next base: position 22,885 of record JAQZBX010027768.1, on the reverse strand, counting down.
TTGCACTGGCCTGGAAAAACACCATCACTGTCCACTTCTTCTAGAACATTCCAAAGGGAGATAAACTCAGAGACTGTTGGATTTGTCACCACAAACTCCTATCTATACACATTGCAATGGACCTCATTTTTCTCTCCATAACAAATTTCTTTCTTATCCCAAATATTTAGTCTCTTTGTATGAAAATGATCCATTTTTTCCATATCAAATATATATACAGGACCCAAGGTCCTCTTTATTCTGCTTTAAGTTTTCTTGGAACTGTGACATCACTATGGCCACAATTGGTCTAGAGAATTGTAGAGATATAATAGAAGAGCTCAGAAACCTCACTATAAAATTACACAGGGCTCCATGAACTACAAGTTACCATAACAATGCATGTCCCCTTTCACATTTAAGTCCTTGTCTCTGCAATAATTCACAACATAAGTAAATTTGGCCATCTCCTCATTTGTTCTGTCAATTAAACAAACTCTTGAATAATAAGGATAAATGTTATTATTCCTAGTAACAAATCTATAAACATCAACTTGGCTGAAGTTGCATTGCTCAACCAGGCTATATTTTTATTGTGGAGGTTTTGGTAATATATTGGCCTGAGTAGCAAATTGCCCTTATACCTGGTAAATGTGCACTTGGCCTCCTCACAGCACCTTAGGAATTTACAATCAATCTGAAACTTATCACTGGACTCATTCCCTCAGTCTACATTCTCAGGCTTGGAATTAGCCAAGGAATTAGTGATTCTGGGTTCACCTATTTTGGCTGATTTCTGCTACCTTCGCTTGTGGTTAGCAAAAATGAAAACTTTATTAGAAATCTATCAATCACAAGGGGAGAAATTACTGAATTTACTGCAAAAGCTATAGCTACACAGTAAGCCATTAGATTTATTAACTTAACTTGTTTTAGATAATAGCATTTCTGTACTTGATTACTTAGCTGAATAAGGAGGCATTTTGTTCTGGGGAAGTTGAGACACAATTGTATAAAATAATTAAACAAGCCACATGGCTTAAAAATGTTAGCCCTTCTTCAGGGTCCTGATTGGATCACTTTGATTCCAGGTGGTTTTAATCATGGGGCTTGGGCTTAGGAGCATATGCACATACTATAAGGTGGGCATTTGGGAAGTTATCACTCATAGTACTCATTATAGTCTCCTTGGTGCACTGTTTCCTCTCATGAGTTTTGAATGTGTGTTCCCAGCTGTTTGTAACATAGCAAAGGATTTCTTTATATCTGGGATGACATAAAAATGATCAAGCAAAAACTGACATCATAACATGAAACAATCTGCAAGTTATGCTCCAGTACCTTAGGCAGGAACTGAAAGGTTTGCTCAACACCTTCAATTTTCATCACAACTCTCAATGGCTGAGAGCCAGATCAAACTGGAGGAAATTATTAAATAAATTAAGTAGGCCCCAGGTGTGGTACCTCATGCTAAGCCCTACATCACCAAACTAAATCTTAGCTGAATTCTTGTCTCTTGTAAGTGCTCATTCACCCAGAATCTGAAGCCTGAGAACGACCTGTCATAACTTGTAAGCTTCCTTTCCTCTATTCCTTCTAAAGACAACCTTGATCTTTTCTCTTGGATTTTGTGCAGAATTTTCTCCCCAGCAACTATGATTTATTTAAATTTTTTTCCCTCACTCAGTGTCCAATTTTGCTTATAGTTTTCAGTTCACAGACCCTCCAGTCTTATAGCAATTTAGTTTAACCCACCCTCTTTTATTCTTTGTAAGGCTTTTTTGGTTTATGTTTCTTCCCTGTTATGCTATCCTGCCCTAGGGAGACAGTTGGGGTCAATCTAGAAATGAGGGTCCCTCCAGAAAACTGTGTTCTGCATTCAGGGAGTCCCACCAAAAGGAACTTAAATTTGCTGAATCTCTGTGGAAGCTTTTCAGGTGATGTCTTCTCACTGTGTTGGTGGCATCACCCCTCTAACATTGATTTTTGTTGCTTAGGTTTTGCTCAAGCTGTAATTTCTCTTAGTTCCAGACCTTTTGGAAGACTTACATAACATACTAGTTTTTACAAGCCTTCCCATTACCCTTTCCGGTATTTAAAGGGAGCATGACTCATCACTATGTTTATGAAGATTCTGTATATATAAGATCCTTCAATAATATCTCTCCTTATGAAAGTAGATTTTCTATTCTTTCCCTTACTCATAAGGATTGGAGGCTAGATTGAGGGCAGATACACTCTTGGGCCCATTATTGACAGATTATCATAGAATTCCAGCATCTGTTATGGGACCATTTGTTATTGGACCCATTTAAACCTAAATTTCCACCACCTGGAAATCTTCCACATTTTTCAGGATATACTGGATGGATGATTAATCTTCCCCCACACATTTCCTTTAGTAAATTGAAATTATTTCTCCAGGGCCATTTCCTTTGAGGTGTGTAACACCAAGAAGGAAAATAAGCAACTCCACTTGATAAATGATAATCAAATTAGAAAATAATGAGGGAGCAAAACCCCTATCCCACAATGATGAAACAAGATTAATCCAAGGTAATTTTCACCTCCCTAATAAAAATTCATGCTAGGGTTGGGGGTAAGAGCACACAATAAAAACATCCTATTGGGTGCAGGTGCACACCATTCTATTGACTCTTGGTTGTGTTGTTATTGGTACAGTTGCTTTCATTGCTTTACAATCCTGAGGCTCAAACTTACCAAGTAAGCTATTGCTTCAATCAATCATGGCAGATGCCAAGCTCCACATGTGATCAAATTTGGCTAATACAAGCCCTGCAGCCAAAGACCTAGCTGACTTGTCTATCACAAACTGAACCAACAACTGAGGAAAATGATCCATAGTAATTGGATAAATTGGAGGAACTCACTACAGGCTAATGCTGGAGCTCCCACCTCAGTTACAAATATTCTAAGTACTCAAACAATCTCATATTTTATTAGCAATATTCACCCAAATCAGGCTATATGATTTTAAACATATTTACAATGAAATCCCTAACATCACCTCTCTGAGCAAAATCTTGGACTCTTGGGAGATTTTAGATTCAACTACCATTAATTGGGCTTTAATTGTGCTAATCAGGTCCTGGTACTTTGGTCAAATTACAGAAGTATCATCCTTGCTAGCAGTGCACCCACAAAGCCCTGTGATTTAAAAGATATTTGGAAGTCAGTCTCTTGACCTAGTGTTACCTTCCAGTTCTACATGCAGCTCAGCCTCATTTTAATGTCATAGAGCTGCAAAAACATAACCCTCTTTAATCCAAGAGGTTCTCCATCTAGGAAGGATACCTCTGTCCCACAACCCAGATGACATCACCCCAGCTCAGGAGCTCACTACTTAAAATAACATCACCTCAGACAACATTTCCCCAGCCCAAGATTTCACAGTTGGAGACCACTCACCCCTGCACCCTAAACAATTGTTAGGAGTCCCAATGACACCTGAAATGGGAAACTCTCACCACCCATGAAAGACCCCAGACACTCTCATTTTTTCAGGGACAAATCATAGTGTCAAGTCCTATTTTAAAGTATGAGACCTAAAAGTGTGAGTGATTTTCTAGACAGTGAAGTTTGCTTGCCCTGTGACCCAGCTTTCCTTGGTGATACTTGTAAAATTGTAATTTAATTTATGCCCCTCATGAATGTAATACTAATTTTTATCATATTAACTGCTTGTGAAACCCAACCCAATAACACTGCAGTGCCTCCAAGATTATGGTTCCCCCTAATATCATTTCTCATGTAAAGGATGGCCTTACTGAGGTATCCATGTCATGTTTTTTTTTTAGGTAAAACAGAAGAATTCTGCTGGCTTCCTAATATGCTAGTTGTTCCCCTCCAATCTCTTTTCCTCCCCCTTTTTCATAATTCATCATCCATATTCTCTCCTCACTCTCCCCTTCCCTAACAATGCCTGCCCCTCTAGACTTTCAAAATATTACATGATAAATTAAAGCCAAACCCAACACCACAGTCCCTTGGATATTTACACAGATGTTCAATCTATACATACATTAACCAATCTATCTCTTATGTATTGACTAACAATAACTGCTGGATTTGTAATTGCCTACATCCAAACTTTTATTCAGCTCATATCTGGCACAGAGTTGGAAAATATTTGGAAATTAAAACCTCTTCCAAATTGCCAATTCCTCAGTATCTGTGTTGCCTGCCCCTCATGGCCACTGGTGATTGTTCTCATATTTCTTCCTTATGTAACACCCATGAGTGACCTAATGGACAACACCACACCCTCACTCTATGCCCAACAGAAGTCACTGTCTTCCTCCAGTCCAGTTCTTTAGTAATTCTCTGTTATCTAAGGTGAGGTACAATTTTCCAATCTAAAGATAATGCCCTAGAAACATAATTGTGGCACAAAAAACAACAGATAATCTGTATCACTTTGCTCTTCCACTGCTCTTGTCACAAACAGGTATTCTGGCCTCTTTTGGCCTTCCCTGTTATGTAAATATTACTCATTCTTCCCTGACCCATCCAAACATTTGAGATCCCACAGTCATCCCTATAATACTGGTCTTTAAAATCCTTTTAAGACTTGCTGGGGTGGCTGCAGGGTCATTGCTGTAACCCAGTTATTACATATCACTGACATCTAATTAGGGATTCTACAACTCTAGTGTTTCACATTTCTAAAAGATAACAAATACTAGGTCTGCTTAATCAAGGACAGATAACCCTTGCAAAAATGGCTTTTGAAAATATATTGGCTCTCAATTAAGTATTAGATAATCAAAGAGGTGTCTGTAATGTTAATACTTGTATGTATTAATAGTATTGGACAAGAGGCCATTCTAACTAAAAGCCTGCATCATGAAATCATCACCATAGAAAACACAAACCATACCTTTAACACACTCCATAATTCAACCAAAATATTAATAGAAGCCCCTGGCATATCTGATTTTTAACTCCTGGTAAATGCCAAACAACTGGGGAGTCCTTCTACAAGCCAGCCTTGAGGGTCTTCTCATGTTTCAACTTGGTTGCTTCCTTTGACTATCATAATAATATCTTCTATGCCATTTAGACCAGTTTATGACATACTCTTTGGATGTCTCCTATTTAGGCCACTCAAATATCACAAGTAATCAAGCTCAAAACTGAAGTTAAGAATTAGGGGTTGCTGGTAACATAGTTTCTTTGAAATGCTTTCTTGACTCAGTTTTGAGACCCTGGATACAGACCTGTCAGTTCCTCCACTTGAGCAGCTAATTAAGGCCAAGCACCACAACCAGTCTTATCAGGCTCTCATACACTGACACCTCTTTGCACCCAACCAAACCCCCCAGGACAAGCTACCAAATAACTAAGTACAGCCCCTAGGTCCCAGAACCCAAAGATTTATTAAGAGTAGCCAGTACAGTGAGCCCTTAAATCCTGGCTAACCTTACATTGCCTGCTATATTTAGCTGCCTCCCATGGCTCCAGCTTGTAGTTATCCTCTCCTTAGCTGCCCTGTGTGGCCTTGTGGGGCAGCCTTCCCTTGTTTAGAGCTATATGTAATAAGGATTTCTGCTTTTCAGACTTCCAAATGTTTTTGTATTGCTATAATCCTACCTAATATCTTATAATTTTAAACATGCCCATATGGGGCATGGCTCTGTGGGAATCACCAAGGGAATTTGAAGCATACATTAAAATCAGATACATCAATGTCCATCAGAAGAAACTTCTTATAGTAAAGGAAGGTGATTGAAAGACATGAGTAGATATCCTGTGTGCTCACTTCAACTGTCTACCTGGGCCCATGAAATGAAGGGAGGAAAGATGGGCTGAATTTAGACATAATTCTCTTGCATCTTCTGAAGCACACAGTGTCAAAGAAGAACTATTCTATCTACTAACAAGAAAGAAACTGAAGATGGCTATGGGGCAGACTCCCTGGGGAAAGATTTCACACATTGTTGACAAATAAAACTGATGCCAGTAGACCCTGGAGTCAAGAAGTGTATCCTTGCAGGAACAGACAATTGCTATGGATTGGGCTCTACTTCTCCTGTGCTAGATGCAAATGCTTAAAATACTACTTTGTCCTTAGCACTGGACAGGTTAATCATGAAAAGTCTTGATGGAGATTTCATTGCCTTTATTTTGCTTGACATTCATAGATGGGTGACATCATTCTATTCTACCTATCATCTATCTTCTGATGATTGAAAGAAGGTTGAATATATTTTTATAATAAATTTTTATTTTTTAAAAGATACTTAGATTACATAAATGTTACATAAAAATATAGGGATTCCCATATGCCCCACCCCCACACCTCCCATACCATCCCACATAAGCATCTTTCATTAGTGTGGCACATTCATTGCAATTGATAAACACATCCTGGGGCTTTGCCATTAAGCAAGGATGATAGTTAGCATTGTAGTCTAAACTCTCTCCTACACAGTTCTGCATGCTATGTGATGATATAAAATGGCCTATCTCTGTCATTGCAATGTCATTCAGGAAAATTCCCGTGTCCCCCAAAAAACCCCATATTACAATGGTTTTCCCAATATTATAACTGTTTTTCTCTCTCCCTGCCTCCATTGGCCACTGGTTCCACATCAATGTTGTAATTTCTTCCATTGCTAGAATCACAGTATGTCTATAGTGGAATACCAGTAAGTCAACTCTAGTCCACAGTTCTTTCCCCAATCCTGATGATTCAGGGATGGTGATGTCCACTCCACCTCTAACTGAGAGGGTCTTATATCTCATGGGGAAGATGGATGTGACTATCTTTCTTGTAGTTGCAGACTCTCTCTGTTCCTTGGTATGGTCATTATGCATCATGATCTCCTTGTTAGTTGTCCTGGATGTGTCCAATGAGCTGTAGAGTAGGTGTTGCAACTCCACTGAAGGTCCAGTCCCAGCTGGCACATGGACAACCCAAAGACTCAAGTCTAATGGCTGTACACTTACAAACTCCAGCACCAAGTATAGGATTAAATAGAAGGGACAGATGAGCAATGTGTAGGGAAAACATAATTGAGTCCAACTCTGTCAATCTTAGGGGCACAAACTCCAAAGGAGGGTCCAGTGGCAAGGCATCAAATTCTGGAGGTATCTGCCCTGACCATTGGACCTGGATGTCTCCAGAGCCCTCAGGAACCCCACTATTTGGTGTAGTAACATCTGTAGCACTCTATGAGACCCTGCTGAGATGTGCATAAGCATTACCTCTGGGATGACCTCCTGACTCACTTTGAAGTCTCTTAGCCATATAAACTCATTGGTTGTTATGTTTCCCCCATTTTATTTGAGGTATTTTTCCAGTTTCATTTCTAGTTGGTGCTTTCTTTTAATCCCATGGTGCCAGGGAGGCTCATCCTTGGGAGTCATGTCCCATGCTAGGAGGAAGGTAATGCATTTATATGCTGAGTTTGGCTGAGAGAGAGGTCACATTTGAGCAACAAGGAGGCTCTCAGGAGGCAGCTCCTAGGCACCCCATAACAGTAGGATAAGTTTCAATTTCAAGAGCAAAGGCTTATAAGCATAGTCATCAATATCAAGGGTCCATCACAGGATCACCCTCCTTTGCCAGTCATTGCCCCTGCATTAGGGGCACCATTGCTGGTCCATTAGAGAATGTGGCAGAGCTCTCCATGATGGGAGTTCAATATTCTCTCAGTTATTGTGTGAGTCTCCACCCACTATGACAATGTCCTGTGAATATTTGAACATTTTTATATACCTTATATGTATGATCAGGTGAACTTCCTCCCATTTATCCCCCATCAATGACATCCCACACCAATGATCCTCTCCTGCCCCAGTTGTAAACCTTCTATGATACAAAGTTCCTTCAGAAATGAAGCCATTAAAATAGCCAAGTACAATTTACAGGAAAATGAAATAATAATGCTAAGATTAAATATAAGAAATAAAATCCCAAAATATATAAAAAATTAAATTAAATTAAAAGATTGGGATATTAAAGAACAATGAAAAATATTTAAAATAATTTTTGACATTTTTCCTTTCATCACTGTAATATCTGGTGTCCTGTCTGTACAGTGGCACTTTCTTCCATTTCTTCCCTAATCTCTTACTATTTTTCATTTTCTTTTCACAGAAGTTTTAGGTCACAGTTAAGTCACATACAGAATACAGGTGACTCTCATATATCCAACATCCTCCCCTTTTTCATCCTTCTCTTATTAATACCTTTTTATATGTGGATGGTACATTTGTTATAACTGATATACAGATAGTGAAACATAGCTACTAAACACGGTCAATTGTTTACATTATAGTTTACAATTTAGACCATACACTTTTATAAATATTGATGATATTTAACATGGTTTCTGTCCATAATTGTAAGATTATGTAGAATACCTCAAATGCCCTCTAAATAACCCCTGTTTGATCTAATCTATTTCTCTGTCCCCCTCCCCTTGGGGTCCATGGCAACTCCCTGGCTTCACTCCATGGATCACAATATTCATAGTTACATGCAGCAATACTGAGGTCTTAACACACTGGTTTGTTCTCCCCTATTAGGAACTTCCCATGCTCTAGAGAGACTCTTGCTTCTCTATTTTTGAAGAAATTGGTCCTCCAGAGGGTGGGAGTCCAGCTCCTTCCTGCTCATTATGTGGGTCTCCACCGACTGATACAACACATTATGACAAACTGATCACACACACTCTCTAGAAGCCTTCTCCAGGTGCTTATTATAATGAATGCCCCATCCAATACCCTAAACCAGTAACTCTTCCTTGTCATATTGCCAGAAGAGCATTGCTAATTTTGTACTTTCAAACACATACCTGCAAATCTCCAGTGATCAACTGTTCCCTCTCCCAACCCACCCCCAGTTCCCTGGACCTTCCAACCCACACTCCTCAATCTACCCATGTGTCAAAACTGCACCACCCAACCCAATAATATCACTACCCTCCTGTCATATCCCTTCAATACACAACTACACACTTTCAACTTACCGTAGATGAAGTCTGCGGTTTTGGCTCCCAACCTTCCTCTCCCTTTCTATTTCTTGTAAACCTATCTTCCAGACAATACTCTCTGAGTCTGCTCAATTTCCTTAATTCATATCAGTGAGGTCAAGTACTGTTCATCTTTTCAATGCCTGGCTTGCTTCACTCAACATAAGGTCCTCATGATTCATCCATGTTATCCCATGAGTTAGCAATGTATTACTTCTTACAGCTGAGCAATATATCATTGTATGTATGTACCACATTTTGTTTATCCATTCTTCTGTTGATAGACACCTGGGTTGATTTCAACTTTTGGCATTAGTGAATAATGCCACTATGAACATTGGTGTGCATATATATGTTCTTGTCTTTGCTTTCAATACCCAGCAGTGGAATTGTTGGCTCATATGAAAGGTTGATAGTTATATTTTTGAGGAAACACCAAACTGTCCTCCACAATGGCTAAACCATTTTTTATTCCAACCAGCAGCAGATGAGGGTTCCCATTCCTCCACATCCTTGCCAACATTTATAGTCTTCTCTTTTTTAATTGCCACCATTCTGATGTGTGTAAGATGGTATCCAATTGTAGTTTTAATTTGCATTTCCCTAATTGCAAATGATTTTGAGCATCATTTCATGTGTTTTTTAGCCATTTGCATTTATTTGGGGAAGAGTCTTTTTAGGTCCCTTGTCCATTTTTAAAATGGGTAACTTGTGTTTTTTATTTTTGAGGTGTAGGATTTCTTTATATATGCAGGATATTAGGCTCCTATCAGATATATGGTTGCCAAATATTTTCTCCCATTGTGTAGGCTGCCTTTTTACTTTCTTGATTATGTCCTTTGAGATGCAAAAGTTTAATTTTGGGGAGTTCCCATTCATCTATTTTTTCTTTCACTTCTTGTGCTTTGGTTGTCTGGTTTATGAAAACATTTCCTATTATAAGGTCCTGTATATGCTTCCCTAAATTATCTTCCAAGGCCTTTAGGTTCTTGGCTCTTATATTTAGATCTTTGATCCTTCTTGATTTGATTTTTGTATAGGGTGTGAGATTGTGGACCTCTCTCATTTTTTTGGATATGGATATACTGTTCTACAAACCCCATTTGTTGAAGAGGCTGTTCTCTCACAGTTGAGTGGGCTTGGTGACCTTGTTGAATATCACATAACTGTATATGTAACTATCTATTTCAGAACTCTCAGTTTGGTGCCACTGTTTGGCATGTCTATACTTGTGCCAATACCATGCAGTTTTGACCATTGTAGCATGTCAGTATGTTTTAAAGCCATGTAGTGTGACACCTCCAATTTCATTTTTCTTTTTTGCTGTGTCTTTGGCTTTTCAGGGTCTCTTACCCTTACAAATAAATTTTGTGTCTAGTTTTTCAATTCATTAAAAAATGCTGTGTTGATATTTATTGGGATTGTATTAAATCTGAAGATTAGTTTGGGTAGGATAGATATCTTAATGATGCTTAATCTTCTTATCCATGAGCAGAGAATATTCTTCCATTTATTTAAGTCTTCTTTGATTTTTTTTAACAGTGTGGTGTAGTTTCCAGTATATAATTCCTTTACATCCTTAGTTAAGTTTATTCCTAGGTATTTGATTCTTTTAGTTACTATTGTAAATGGTATTTTTTTCTTGATTTCCTCCTCAGATTGCTCGTTATTGGTGTACAGAAGAGCTACTGGTTTTTGAGCATTGATCTTATAGCCTGTGACTTTACTGAACTCCTTTATAAGTTCTAGAAGCTTGGTTGTAGATTTCTCAGGGCTTTCTATGTATAGGATGAAGTCGTCTGCAAATAGTAAAAATTTTCCCTCTTCCTCCCCAATTTGGATGCATTATATCTTTTTCTTGCCTTGGTGCCTAAGCAAATAATTCTAACACAATGTTAAATAGGAGCAGTGTCAGTGGGCATCCTTATCTTGTTCCCAATCTTAGAGGGAAAACTTTCAGGATTTCACCATTGAAAATCATTTTAGCTGAAGGATTTTCATATAAACCGTTTATCATGTTCAGAAAGTTTCCATTTATTCCTATCTTTTGCAATGTTTAAGTGTGTTGTATTTTGTCAAATGTTTTTCTGCATCTATAGAGATGATCATGTGGTTTTTTCCTTTTATCCATTTTTGTGGTGTATTACATTGATTTTCTTATGTTGAATCTTCCTTGCATACCTGGGGTGAAACCCACTTGGTCATGGTGTGGAATTCATTTGATGTGTTGTTGAATGTGATTAGCAAGTATTCTGTTGAGGATTTTAGTATCTAGGTTCATTAAAAAGATTGGTCTGTCATTTTCCTTTCTTGTGGCATCTTTTTTTGGCCTTGTTATTAGGGTAATGTTTGCATCATAGAATGTATTAGGCAATGTTCCTTTTACTTCTATTTTTAGGAAGCATTTAAGCAGGATTGGTGTAACTTCTTTATCGAATGTTTGGTAGAAGTCAACTGTGAAGCCTTCTGGTGCTGGGCTCTTATTAATTGGGAGTTTTATGATCACTGAGTCTATCTATTTACTTGTAATTGTTCTGTGGAGTTCATCAATTTCTTCTTTCATTAATGTAGGCTGCTTGTGAGTTTGTAGGAATTTGTCCATTTTGTCTAATTTATCCTTCATGTTGGCATATAATTTTTCAAAGTATCCTCTTATGATATTGTTTATTTCTGTGGGATCATTGGTGGTATTCCCTTCCTCATTTCTTATTTTGTGTATTTTCATCTTTTCTCTTTTTCTCTTTGTAAATCTGGCTAAGCACTTTTCAATTTTATTGATCTTCACAAAGAACCAGCTTTTGGTTTTGTACAGTTTTTTCTAATAATTTAGATTTTCTATTTCACTTAGTTCTGCTCTATCATTTGTTATTTCCTTCTTTCTACTTCCTTTGGGGGTAATTCTGTTGTTGTTTTCCAATTCCTCCAGATGTGCAGTTAGGTCTTGGATTTCAGCTCTTTCTTCTTTTTTGATATATGCATTTATGGCTTCAAATTTCCCTCTCAGTAGAGCTTTTGCTGCAACCCATAGGTTTTGATATGTTGTGCTGTCATTTTCATCCATTTCAAGATAGTTACAGATTTCTTTTGAGATATCCTCCTTGACCTACTGTTTGTCTAGGTGTGTGTTGTTTACCTTCCATATCTTTGTGCCTAACCTGGTTCTCTGGCTCTTACTGATTTTAAATTTCATTCCATTGTGACCAGAGAATTTACTTTGTATAATCTCAATATTTCTGAATTCATTGAGATTATTTCTGTGGCCTAGCATGTGGTCTATCTTTGAGTATGATCCATGTGCTCTTGAGAAGAATGTATAACCTACTGTATTTCGATGTAGTGTTCTGTATATGTCTATTAAGTCCAGGTCCTCTAATGTATTCTTGAGAGCTTTGTTTATTTATTTATTCTCTGTCTAGATGTTCTGTCTAATGATGATAATGGTGTATTAAAGTCCCCCACTATAATTGTAGAGGGATTTATTTCTCCACTTAGTTTTTCCAGAGTTTGCCTCAAGTACTTTGAGGTACCCCAATTAGGTGAAAAAATATTTATGATTGTTTTCTCTTCTTGAAAGATTACCCCTTGTACAAATATAGTGTCCATCTTTGTCTCTTACAATAGTTTTGCATTTAAAGTCTATTTTGTCTGATATTAGAAAAGCTACTCCTGCCCTTTTTTGGCTATTTCTAGCTTGTAAAATAGATGGATCATATTTCCTTATCCATTCTGCCAATCTGTGTCTCTTGATTGGTGAATTTAATCCATTAACATTCAGTGTTATTACTCGCAGCGAATTTCTTACTTCAACCATATTTTCTTTGGGTTAATGTATGTCATATGTTGTTTTGTTTCTGTTTTTGTCTTTTTAGTTGTTTTTGAACTCTCCTCCAACTCTCTCTCCCTTGTTTTTTCCTTTCAATTTGTACAACTTCCTTTAGTATTTCTTGAAGTGTAAGTTTCTTATTGTCATACTCTGTAAATTTCTGTTTATCTGTGAATATTTTGAACTCTCCATCAGTTTTGAATGCCAGTTTTGCTGGATAGAGAATTCGTGGCTGGAAGGTTTTTTCCTTTAGTATTTTGACTATGTCATAGCACTGTCTTCTTGCCTCCATGGTTTCAGATGAGAAATCAACGCATAATCTTATTGTGCTTCCCTTTTATGTGAGGCTTGTCTTTTCTCTTGCTGCCTTGAGTATTTTCTCTTTGTCTTGAGCAAAAGACATTTTGAAAGTATATGTCTTGGAATTGGTCTGTTGGGAATTATACTGCTTTAGGTGTGCTGTGCTTCCTGCATCTGCACATCCATCTCTCTCAATAGGGTTCAGAATTTTTCAGCCATTATTTCCTTCAACACTCCTTCTGTTCCCTTTCCCTTCTCTTCTCCTTCTGGGATGGTCATAATGTGTATGTTTGTGCACTTTGCATTGTCAGTTAATTCCCTGAGTCCCTGCTGGATTTTTTCTATCTTTTTGTCTATCTGTTCTATTATCTGTTTGATTTCAGATGTATTGTCTTCCACATCACTAATTCTTTCTTCTGCTTGTTCAAATCTGCTATTATGTGAATCCAGCATCTTTTTGATTTCTTGGACTGTGCCATTGATCACCATCCTATCCATTATCTTTTTGCATATATATACAATTTCTTCAGTATGTTCTCCCAGTGGTGTTCTTTATATCCTTAATCTCTTCCTTCACTTCTTTAAGTTGGTCCATGATATTTGTTTGGAAAGCTTTGATTAGTTGTTCGATGTTCTGCATCACTTCCTGGTTTTTAGTTTGTTCATTGGACTGGTCCTTGTCTTCCTGTTTCTCAGTGTGGTTTGTAATTTTTTGTTTCCCTCTAGTCATCATTTTATCTTGATGATTTATTCATTTGATTAGCTTCTCTCTCTGCTTTAGAGTTTTATTTAGCTGGTGGTTCTGTGTGTGAGTTAATTTTTCTCTTTGACACTTTTTCCTCTTATTTTATTTCCTTGCTTATTTCTAGGATCCCTTGAAAGCAAAAGATTAGGACCAGAGGAATCAAAAGATGTGAGAAAGGAGAAGGATATTAGTAATATTTATAAAAGTTAGAAGAGCGGCCAAATAAGACTTAATGAAATGAATATTTAACTCATGTAGGCAGTGTAGAGTAATATGAAAAAAAGTGGAGTACCTACAATGGACTGGGAAACCAAATAGAGGAATATGTATATAATGATTTAGAAGGCTAGAATGAAGAGGAGGGAAAGAAAGAGTAAAGAAAGGGCTGAAAGGAAAAAGTTAATATTAATAAAAAAAGAAGAAATCAAAATAGATAGAATAGAAATTGACACCCTTAAGTTGTGGGCAAATGAAAAATGTGGTATGTAAGAACCACAACAGAAAGCAGAAGGCAGAAAGATGAAGGAATGATAAGAGATAGCTTGGGATACAAAATCAATTTAGACAGAGAATGGGAAATCACTGAAGAAGAAGCACAGCAAAGAGACAAGAAGAAGCACAGCAAAGAAGAGACAAGCTAGCAGCACCTAATTTTTAAAAAATGAAAGAAAAAAGAAAGTGGGGAGGAAAGAGGAAAAAAAAGCAAGAGTCAACAAATAAACAGAGAAAAATCAAACAACCACACAGGCAAGCAGTCAAAGAAAACTAAGGAGAAACAGTGTTCCTACTAGGGTCCTTGTGGATCCTCTCAGCCTGCTTGTGTTTATCAATCAATTTCCTTGCAGGGTTCTATCTGCAGGTTTTGAAGTAGATTTTAGCTATTAAACTAAATTAAAAAGAAGAATTCATTTTTCATTTTTTAAAGTGACTGTCTTTTTTTGTGTGTGAAACAGAAGACCCAAAATAAGTCCTCTTCTAGACCACACCCTTCACTGAGGGGACCATATCTAGACTCATGGAAACTAATCTAGCACCTCCCATTTTCTGGCCTCCCCAGGGGAACTGAAGCTCTGATGCTAGTCAGTGCAGAATGATAAAAATAGCTAACTCTGCCCCTTCTGCGTTGAGCCTCAGCATCACCAGGCTCCTGGGTAAATCAGGTTTCCTCAACAGATTCACCCCTCCCCTCAGCCTGGCACTGCTTCAAGCTGGATTATCTGCTTCCCAAAGCTATGAGGGGCAACCAAATTGATGATAAAGAATCCCCTCTCAACCTTCTGTCAGAACCCTTCCTCTCTCACAGAGTGCTCCCTCTCCCTGGCTTGGTGAGATTTGGGGCTTATCCCTGGGCAGTTGGGTAAATCAACTTCCTCAGTAGATTTACCCCTCCCCTCTGCTGGGTGTTGATTCAATCCAGGTATTTTGTTGATCTAAGCTGCAAGGTGTTCCAGACAGCCAAATCCACAGAAAGGAAATCTCTCTCACCCCTTTGCCAGAGCTCTCCCTCTCTCAGAGAATGCTCCCTGTCACCAGGCCCTGTCATCCGGTTGTTGGGCAGTAGTCATGGCTCAAACCAGCTTTTTTTTTTCTCCTAAATGTGGAGCTCCCCCATCTGCGTTAACCACCACAGGCAGGCTTAAAACTCATGAATCTCTACTGATCAGTCCACACCATCAATCTGCCCAGATAGCTGTCCCAAGCTTCTCATTCCGTGTGCCCACAGCACAGACCCCCGGGCAGGACCCTGTCCACAATCTTCCATCCTCAGGGAGCTCTCAGCAAGTGCCCTCCTAAACTGATGCCGTCTTGCCTCCTCCCCCAATAACCCATTTCTACTTCTTCATCTCTCTGTCCCTCACCCTCCTGGGAGTTGTGTAGCACAATCTTGGTCAGCTGAGCCCCAAGCACATCCCTTGGACAACTTTTGGCTCTTTCTCTGTTGCTTTTGTGAGAGCATTCAGCTCTGCCTACCAGTCCATCACCATCTTCCCACAATCTTGAGTATACAATTTTCTTGGCATGTATGAGACATGGGACTGTATAAAACAGTGAACAATATGGTGGATGATGGGCTCTGGTTAACAGTATAAATATAAGATTTTTCTCTCATAAATGATAAAAAATATACAATACTAACACAAGGCATTAATAAAAGGCTGGTTTATGGATAAATGCACCAAGTATAAGCTATGGAACATAGTTAACAATAATATTTTGATGATTTTCATTCATAATTTTAGCAAATATTCCACAACAATGACGTGCTCTTGGTGGGGTGATGTATGGGAATTCTGCATGTTATGCATGATTGCTTTGTAAGCTCATGATTCCTGAATATAAAGTAAAATAAATAAATAAATCAGCTCATCATAAATATGATGTTTGATATCTGAGATCTCAATTCGATGCTATTGTTCTTTATGTCTTTTCTTGTGCCATTACCATGCTGTTATGATTGCTATAGTATTGTAATACATTTTACGATTTGAAGCATGAGTTCTCCAACTTCATTCTTATTTTGCAAATGACTTTAACTATTCAGGGACCCTTACCATTCTATATAAATTTGATGGTTGACTTTTCCATTTTTGCAAAGGCAGTTGTAATTTTAATTGGATTGCATTGAATCTATAAACTACTTTCGAAAGTATTGACATCAGAATGATATTTAGTCTTCCAACCCATAAACACAGAAAGTCCTTCCATTTATTTAGATCTTTTAAAATTTCTTTTAGCAATGTTTCATATTTTTCTGTGTACAAGGACTTCATGTTTTTGTTAGATTTATTCCTTAATATTTGATTTTCTTATTTTGTATTATGAATGAAATTCTTTTTTCTTCCTTTCATCTTCTGATTGTTCATTGCTTGTGAATAGTAATGCCACTGAATTTTGTTGTTCATATTGTTCCCTACGAATTTGCTGAATTCATTTATTAGTTCTAGGAGTATTGTTGTGGGTTTTTCAGGATTTTTTGTATATAGGATCATATCATGTGCAAACAAGGAAAGTTTTACTTCTTCCTCTCCAATTTGGGTGATTTTATTTCTCTTTCTTGCCTAATTGCTCTTGCAAGAACTTTCAGCATAAAGTTGATTTAACAGTGATTTCAGTGCTCATCCTTGTATTTTTCCTGATCTCAGTTGGAAAACTTTCAGTCTTTCATCATTAAGATGATACCTGTGGGCTTTCATTTATGCCCTTTGTCATGTGAGGGAATTTTCCATCTTTCCCAGGGTTCTGAAAGTTTTATCAAGAAAGCGTTCTGGGGAGCAGGTGTGCTCCCCAACTCAGTGGTTGAGTGTCTCCTTCCCATATTCAATCCCCATTTCCTCCTCAAAAAAAGGAAAATGTTTTTTTGTCAAATGCATTTTCTACAATGATTGAGATGATCATGTGGTGATTTTCTTTGATTATGCCAATATGGTGGATTACATTAGTTGGGTTTCTTATGTTGAACTAAGCTTGCATATCAGGAATGAATACCACTTGATCATAGTTTATAATTCTTTTAATGCTCTGTTGGATTTAGTTTGCAAAGATGTAAATATAAGAGCCAAGACCATAAATCTCCTAGAAGTTAATGTAGGGAAGCATCTATGAGATCTTATATTAAGAAATGGTTTCATCAAATTTATACCCAAAGCATAAGCAATGAAAGAAAAAATAGATATTTGGGACCTCCACAAAATTAAAAATTTTGTGCATTAAAGGAGTTCATCAAGAAAGTGAAAAGCCAACCTACTCATGGGAGAAATATTTGGGAACCACTTATCTGCTAAGGGCCTAAAGTCTAGAATATATAAAGAAATCCTACATCTTGAAAATAAAAAGACAAAAAAATCCATTTTAAAAATGGGCAAGATATTTGAATAGACAATTCTCCAAAGAAGAAATACAAGTGACTAAAAAGCACATGGAAAAATGCTCAACAGCACTAGCTACTAGTGAAGTGCAAATCAAAACAAAATGAGACATCATCTTACACCTATTAGAGTGGCAGGTATTAAAAAACAGAGAACTATAAGTATTGGAGAGCATATGGAAAAATGGGAACATTCATTCCCTGCAGGAGGAAATGTGGAATGGTGTAGCCATTGTGGAGGAAAGTTTGGAGGTACCTTAGGAAGCTAAGTGTAGAACTGCATATGATTCAGCAATTCCACCACTGGGTATATACCCAGAAGAATTGTAAGCAAGGTCACAAACAGATATATGCACACCAATGTTCACAATGTCATTATCCACTATTGCCAAAAGTTGGAAGCATCCCAAATGTCCATCAACAGATAAATGGATAAGAAAATTGTGGTATATATGTATAATGGACTATTAGTTAGCTGTAAGAAGGATTGCAGTATTAACACATGGGAAAACATGGATGAATCTTGAAGACCTAGTGTTGAGTGAACTAAGCCAGGCATTGAAGGACAAATATTACATGATCTCACTAATATGACTTAAACAAATTGAGCAGACTCACAGAGCTAGACTCTGGAAGATAGGTTATCAGGAGACAGAAAGGGAATAGCATGTAGTGAGCCAATGTTCAATATGGGCAAAACATGATAAAGTTGAAGGGGTGCTTGGGCAGTGGATGGGGTGATAGTGGTGCAGTGATGTGATTGGGTTCAATAGTGCTGGAATGTGAGGGGGAGTAGGATGGGAGTTTGGGTTGGACTATCCATGAAATAGTGGGGAGGACTGGAGGCAGGGACAGGTAGACTCTGGAGATTTCTATGGCAGTGGTTAAAACTACAATGGTGGGAATGTTCTTTTGTCAAATATGGCAGGGGAGGGTTACTGGTGTAGGGCTTCAGAGGGGAGGAATATGCAGAATAGGGCACCTGGGGCATGCTTCTATGGAATATGAATGTGTTCATCTTGTCAGAGTGTGTTATCTCCATGGGTGGAGACCCACACGATAAACACAAAATATTAAACTCCCATCTTAGGGACTTCTGATATCTTCTCAGAGGGTCAAGAATCTCTTGAAAACATAGGCAGTGTCTAATAGAAGAATACAGAGCAATATGTCAAGATTTCAATATTATTGCATGTAACTGTGAAGCTTATTCTTCAAAAATTGAAACTTAGAAGTTACCTTACATTCAGATAAGAAGGGGAAATAGAATAGATGAAACATGGGGCAAATTGAGGGCATTGGAATTATTCTGCATGATCTTGCAATGGCTGAGACAGGCCATTTAAAATTTTGTCAAAACCTATAAAATTGTATGATGCAAGATATAAACCATAATGTAAACCATTGACAATGGTTACTAACAATGCTTCAATATTTGTATATCAATTGTAACAAATGTATCATACTGTTGTAAGATGTAATTAATAGGGGAGAATGGGAGAGTGGAGGGTGTTGTATATATGGGAATCCCCTAACTTTATATGTGACCTTTATGTAACCTAAAGCTCCTTTGAAAACAAAGCAAAAAAAAAAAAAAATACACTGAGGGAACATATGGAAGAATTCATCACTGTACAGAAAAGATCTTTTGGTGATAAAAGACACAATGTTTTTTAAGTTTATTTGTTATTTTTATTATTATTTTTATTTGTTTGGCTTTATTTTGGGGGAGTTTGTATTGCAGAAGGTTCACAACTTTTGCATGGAGGATCAGTGTGGGGTGTCAGTGATGGGGATGTGTTGGGAGGGGTGCCTCTATGGACAGTGAATAAGTTCAACTGGTCATGGCACATGGTTTCAGTTGATGGAGACCCACACTATAACCAATAGAATATTAAATTCCCACCTTGGGAAGTCCTGCTATATTCTCTAATAGAGTAACAAGAATCCTCTGAGTACATGGGCATTGCTTAGTGAAGAACAGACCATTATACCAGGCCCTTGATATTGATGGTTGTACTTATGAAACTTGTTTCTTTGAAATTGAAACTTAGCCTAGTATGATATATTGCCTAAGAGTTACCTCCTGAAAGCCACCTTGTTCCTCAAATATTGATTTTCTCTTAGCCAAACTGAGAATATAAATACACTACCTTCCCCCCAGTGTGGGATATGGCACCCAGGGTGAGCCTCCCTGGCACTGAGGGATTATTACCAAGCACAACTAGTGATGCATTTGGAAAAAGACCTTGACCAAAGGTAAAATATTAAACACAAATGAGTTTTATGGCTAAGAGATTTCAAAGTGAGTCCAGAGGTCATTCGAGAGGTTACACTTATGCACATCTCAGGAGGATCTCATTGACTGCCACAGTAAACAATGCCTAAAGCAGGGGGCTCCTGAAGGCTCTAGAGAGACATCTAGGCACTACAGGCAGGGCAGACAATCTCAGGAATTTGGCACCCTTTCATTGGGCCTTACCTTGGAATATATGCTCCCTGATGTAAAAGAGTTAGACTTATTTATAATTTACCTACACATGGCTCTTCTGCCCCTTTTATTTGAACCTATAATTAGCACTATGCTCAATAAACATATGTCCCAGAGACTTAAAAGTTTGGTCTGTTCATATGCCACTTGAGTCCTGACTCTCAGCAGAGTTGCAGCATCTATTCTCCAGTTCATTGGAGTCACCCATGAAACTAACAAAAGGATGATGATGGGCAATGCCCATCCCCAAAAAACAGAGTATCTATAACTGCAAGCAAGACAGTTCCAGCCATCTGTCTTATGGGATCTAAGTCCCCTTTCAATCAGAAACAGAGTGTGCATCACCATCCTCAAATCCTAAAGATTGAAGATTGAACAAACACCAGGGGGAAATGCAACTATGAACTAAAGTAGACATTATTATTCTGGCAATAGAAGAATATATATAAAGGCTTTGACCACCAGAAGTTCTGAGGGGAGGGAGAGGGAAGTACAGGTGCAACATGGGGCATTTTGGAGACATGGATTTGTCCTGCATGACATTGCAATGATGGATACAGATCATTATACATTTTGTCAAAACCTATAAAATCATGGAGTGCAAAGTTTAAACTACAATGTAAACTATAGACCATGGTTAGTTGCAATGCTTCAGTATGCTTTCAAAAGTAACAAATGTACCACACTAATGAAAGATACTGTTAATGAGAAAAAAGTAGAGGAAAGAGAGTGTTTGACATATATGATAATCCCCCTATATTTTTGATGTAACATCTATGTAATCTAAAGCTTCTTTCAAAATAAAATAAAGTAAAAAGAAAGGGTTCTGAATTTTGTCAAATGCCTTTACAACAACAATTGAGATGATTATATGGTTATTTTATTTCATTTTGCTAGTATGGTGGATTACATTAATTGATTTTCTTATGTTGAGCCAAACTTGCATATCAGGGATTAACACCAGTGGATCATGGTTTATAATTCATTTAATGTTCTGTTGGATTTGGCTTGCTAGTATATTCATGAGAATATTTGAAACTATATTCAGAAAAGATGTTGCTCTATTGTTTTAATGTATTATGCTTATATGACTTTGGTATGAGGGTGATGTTGGCCTCATAATATGAATTAGGGAGATTTGCCTCCACTTCCATTTTTGGAAGAGTTTGAGCAGAATTGGAGAGTTCTTCTTTGAAAGTTTGTTAAACTTTTCCTTTGAAGCCATGTGGACCTGGGCTTTTCCATGCTGGGTGTTTTTTAAAATTATGTATTCAATCTCTTTATTAGTAATTGGGTTCTTGAGTCAGTGTAGATAGATAATTTGTGTTTTATTGTGGTCTTTTTATTTTTTCTTCAGTCAATATAGGTAGTTTGTGTCTTTCTAAGGATTTTTCCTTTTCATCTAGATTATCTAATTTATTGGCATACACTTGTTCATAGTATCAGCTTGGAATTTTTTATTTCAGTGGGGATGGTAGTAATGTCCCCCTTTTCATTTATGATTTTCATTTGTATCCTCTCTTTTTTCTTCTTTGTAAGTCTAGCTAAATGTTTGTTTACTTTATAGATCTTTATATAGATCTTTATATATAGTTTCGGTTTTGTTGATTTTATTTTTTTCTATTTCATTTATCTCTGCTTCTATCTCTGTTATGGCCTTTCTTCTTGGTTTGGGTTTATTTTGTTCTTTTTCTCATTCTTCCAGTTTGAGTTAGGTCTCTGACTTGAAGTCTTTCTTCATTTTCAATGTATTTAGAGCTATAAATTTCCCACTCTGTGCTGCCTTTACTGTGTCCTATAAGGTTTAGTATGTTGTATTTTCATTTTTATTCACCTCAAGATATTTCCTAACTATGCTTCTGATTTTCTCTTTCTCTCATTGGTTATTTAAAGGTATATTGTTAAATTTCCACATACTTGTGAATTTCTCCATTCTCCCTCTGTTATTTATTTCTAGATTCTTTCTGTTGTGGCTGGAGAATATACATGATTTCAATATTTTTTAATTTATTGAGACTTTTTTGTGATCCACAGTATATTTTATCCTGGAGAATGATCCATGTGCATTTGAGAAGAATGTGTATTCTTTGTTGGGTGCCATGTTCTATATATGTCTGTGATGTCAAGTCCTGTATTTCCTTATGGGTCTTCTCACTAAATGTTCTATCCTTTATTTAGAGTGAGTGTGTTAAAATCTCCTAACATTAATATAGAACCATCAATTTCTCCCTCCTAATCTGTCAATATTTGCTTCATATAATTTTCAGCTCTGCATGTAGGTGTATTTATATTTATATCGTTAAACCTGCTTTTTGCATTGTCTCAATTATCAATATGTAATGTCCTTCTTTGTCCATCACATCTTCTTTTGAGTAAAGTCTATTTTATCCTATATTAATATAGTGTCCTCAGCTCTCATTTGGTTATGACTTGCATCATATATTTTTTCCATCATTTCACTCTCAAACTCTTTGTATCTTTGAATGTAAGATGAGTCACTTGCACACGGCATATAGTTTGTTCAAGCTTTCAAATCCATTTTTTGCCAATTTCTGACATTTGACTAAAGAGTTTATTCCAGTGACATTTATAGTCACTACTGATAATATAAGACATTCTTCTGTCATTTTGCTCTTTAGCCTTTTTAAGTCTTATACTGTTTTTTGTTGTTGTTGTTGTT
>JAQZBX010027767.1:0-28166 GCA_029593785.1 Cabassous unicinctus | reverse complement strand
GGTTTCTGTCTAGGAGCTAGAATGCATTGCTTCGTCTCTGCTTTCCTATTTGTTGAAATTAATTCTAGAAAGAGAGGATGGGTGCTCCAGGCCATCTGGGGTGTCCCCTGATAGTGGCTTTTACAACAGCTGTCTGGACCTTGGCCGGGGAACATATCTTTTTGTCAGTAACAGGACAGGTGCGTGTAACCTGGAGCTTGTGGACACCTGGCAGGGTCTAAAGAGGATCTGTGAGCCCCGAATCATATGCAGAACTTTATCCGGGGAGGTGGTTTCTAAAGGGAGAGTCTGGAGCCCTTTATCAGATTCCTCAAAGGATTGGTGCCCTAACAAAGTGAAGCACTCCTGAATTAGAGGTGGCTTATCCAACTTGGAGATGAGATAAGCTGGAAGTCAGCACTCAGAGGTGCTGGAGTGACTTCACTTGCTGGGAATGCTCCCCTGAAACCAAGATGGAATTTGCCAGAAACCAGTGGGAAAATCTTCTTGTGTTTGTTTATTTTTTATTTTGTTTGCTTTTCCTTTCAGTCAAGATATTATTTGCTCATTTACAGAATGAGGAAGATGTGGCTTATGAAAATTAGCTTTGGGGTTTCAGTTGAACTCAGGCTTACCTGAATAGCACCTGGCAATCTAAGTCTCTGTGAAATCTAGGGTTCAGGCCCCACATGTGTGGATGACTGGAAACGGCAACCCTCCTGAATTGCCCAGGCCACACTGCGTTCCGTTCTTGCTGCGGCATTTTAGGGGGTTAAGGAATAGGTTCTCAAAGGAGGGGGACCTTTTAAAATGGCGCCTGGGGTTCTGTTGTCAGATGTGGAGAGGAGGAGGCTTCGGGCAGAGAGATGTTACTGCGCCGTCTGAAGAACTGTGGGCTGGTTTTATTTTTAAATGTTGCTCAGTGGTTTACAGTTTGCAAACCTCTTTTAGATTTGTTATCTTTCTTGATCTTCTCAAGGAGAGAGAGGTGAGTCCTCGAGCCAAGTCTTAGTTAGCAGCCCAGGAAACGTGTCTCCAAAAGGACAAACACTGTATGATTGTGTTACTCTGAACCAAATATATTATATAACATATTGTATGGTTTTTTAAAAACGTATACATATCCAGTACATTTAATTGAGAAATGTATGTTTTTATTCAACTGTGTTTTCTTTTTCTTTTTTAATTGTTGTTTATATTTTCAATTATTAAATGTATCAAATAAAGTTAAAAAAAAAAAAAGAAAGAAACGTGTCTCAGAGAAATCTGAACAATGTTTGAACCAAGGCCTTAGGCTGGGGTTATGGGCAGAGCCAGACTCTTCCCATCTTTCTCCATTCTACGTGATCTGCTGAGTGATGAGCTAGGATGCAGGGGGGAAGCCGGGCATGTTTCTAGAGCTGTCCAGGGGAGGGACGAGTTGCCAGAAGCCACGCAGAGCCTGGCTGAGCAGGAATGCTGGGAGCTAGAGCCCGTCTGTCTTTGACCCTTTGATTTCAGCAGGGCTTGATGTAACTGGACCTCCCAGGAGGCAAGTCAGCGTTTGTCACCAGGAAGGCGTGTGCCCCACGTGGACCGCTGAGGTTCTCTGGAAATTCCTCAGGGGACCACAGCAGGCTCCTTCAGCTCTCGTGGCTCCTGCGGGCAAGCCGCAACCCCTCTCTGGCCGGGGCGTGTCCATGCAGCCCGCCGCTTGTCCAGGAACACAAGCCCAGAGCCGGCGGGAGGAGGTGCATGAGCTTTGACCAGAGACTGGCCTCGGAGCTGGATTCTGGGGTGACCTGCCTCCTGCAAACCAGGCCGCCGTGCGCATTTCAGGTGAGAAGAACGGATCCTTTGTGGATGCGGTCCTGCATCCTCGCAGTGGAGACCGACCGGGTGGGTGGGCGGCGGGAGGCAGAACCACCGTCCTTGACCGCAGGAGGGGGCAGCTGCGTGCTGGTTTCTCTGTTGAGACGAGGACCCCCTTTCCTTCCCAGTCTCCTGTGAGGTTCTGATGGAGACCCTGGACTCAGGAGCTCAGCTCCCCGAGTTTGCATCTTTGCTCGGCTGCTAACGGCTGCCTGGCTCGCCTGCCGGAACTCTTGGTGCCTTCATTTCCTCATCTGTAAAGTGGGAAGGAGAGGCTGCGGTGACGTGAGGAAAGAGCTTCATAGTCGCGCCCCCACGTGGTGCAGGACTGGGTGTGGGGCAGGGAGCAGAAGGGGCAGGGCTGGCAGGGGTTGCGTCCCTGCCTCCAGGCAGCCCCGGCAGGCTCACCCCGCCCCTCCCTCCGTTTGATTTTGGGGTCCCCTTTCTGTTCCAGTTTGAGATCGGTTTTTGGATGGCCCCCGGAGGGAGATGAGGGAGGGAGGGAGGGGGGTCAGGAGCCCCTCCCTGCGGGATTGCCTGACTTGGGTTCCCTTAACTGCCGCCCTCTGCCTACCCCCGGTTCAGGTAACCGCTTCCTCCCTGTTCGCCTCGCCTCCCCCCTCTAATCCGAGCATGGCTGTCTCTTTCCAGTTGGGACCCCTTACCCATCCCGTTGAGAATCTCCAAGGCAGGGCCTAGGAATCTGCATTTCAGCCAGCTCCCCAGAAGCCTTCAGGCTCCTCGTGGCTGATTGTGCATTCTCAGCTCACATCCTGTCTCCGCATTTAGAAGCTTCAAGGCAAGCAAGTGTTTCTCGAGCCCTTTCTATGATCCAGGTTTCAACACACATCTTAACAGACAAAATGCGTAGGTGGGGGCTGCAGAGCTTGTGGCTTTGGGAAGGCTGCCCCAGCATGAGTGAACGCCGGCCGTTCTGGGGTCCCAGGCAGGACCCGCTGGCGGGCCCCTCTTGAGCCAGAGGACTCTGCTTCCTCTTGGAATGTCACTGCTCTGTCCCCATGTCCCTGGCCGTGGGATGGGCCGTGGGGGAGGCGCTGCCCTCGGGAGGGGGGGGGCGCGCATGCTCAGCCCTGCAGCTGTCCAGCCCCCGCCAGCCGGCCCCAGCCCGCTAATCCTGTCCTTTGGGCACAAGTCCTGGCCGCGCTGGGGACCCTGACCCTGGCGCCGAGGAAACCTGAGAAGGAGGTCCTTTTTGTGCTCAAGCACATGCTGGCCACCAGCTTTTCCTACCCTTGGTGCAAAATAGGGAAGGGAGAGCAGGTGGGAGATGGCAATAAGGCTTGGTTGCTTTTGTCTCTGCTCGCTTTGTCCCAGCAGAGTGCTTTTCTTTTCTTTTCTTTTCTTTGGAGATGGGGGTGGGAGTGTTCAGAAAATCTCAGAAGGGCTACTTGCTGCCTCGGGAATGGATCAAGCCTTCCTGGGTTTTGGTAAAGAGTGGATTGATCAGGAATCTGTGGGGGGAGGACTTGTATAGAAACAAAGCCTAAGCCATTGCCTTGCTTTCAAACAGATTTATAGTTGTGATAGAGAAACACTCCAGAAAGGAAACCAGCTGCAGGGAGGCAGCCAGGCCTGCAGGACTCTTGAGAGCCTGGCGTGGCCTCCTGGGCTGTAGCCTGGATTTCTGCTGCCCCTGCCCCCCCGGGCCTCACCCCTCCACCCTGGGGCCGAGTCAGAGAGGGTCTTGCCCAGACAGGGGTCTGGCTGTACTAATAGTACCTGCCTTAATGAATTAATGGATAATTAATTAGGAATTAGTGGATAAAGCATTTAGCACAGGGCCTGGCCCCCAGTCAAGGGCATTATCTTCTTGGTTGGAGCTGACGTGATTTCTGCGACCCTAGGCTCGGAAATCCAGGGGAGACGCCCCAATTGGAGGCAGTTGGGAGGCGGTGGGGGGCTCCAGGTGAGAAGGGGTGGGTGCCTGGGGCTGGAGAGAGGAGGTGGAGTCTGGAGCCTGGCAGTGTGAGGCCAGGTAACCTTGTGTTGGAATCTGGCCCCGCCCCTTCTGGTGTCTGCTGGCTTTGTGTCTGAAGAGGGCAGAGTTGGGTAGTTGAGATCAAAAGGCCTTACAGAGTCTAAAATAGTTTCTGCCTGGCCCTTGAGGTCAGTCCTTCTCTGCCCAGGGCAGTTCGTCCCCCCAGGACACAGGTGGCAATGTCTAGAGGTGTTTCTTTGGCTGTTACCTGGGGTTGGGTCACTGCTGACCCTACAGTGCGCTAGAGGCCCTCCCAGAACAAGGAGTTGTCCAGCCCGGGTCAGTAGTGGTCAGAGTGAGAGACCCTGTTTTCTAGAAAAGGCTTGCTGTTTCCACTAGGGAATCGATTGGCAGGTTGGGAGGGAAGCAGGGAGTCCAGGGTGGCTGGCTTCTGGGTGGTGCCATTTGCCGGGAAGGGGAAGTCAGGGTGTAGAGCAGGCTGGGGTGGGTGGCGGAGGAGGTAGTGTGGGGGCCGAGGGGCTGGGGGGCCTGGGTGCCATCCGGAGTCGGCGTGTGGAAGGCCGGCGTTCGTGAGGGAGCAGAAGTAGGGGAGCAGAAGGCAGAGGACAGAAGTTTCTGAAGGAACTGCCTTCTCAAGGTGGTGGGGAGAGACCCTGGGAGACCAGCCTTGAAGGCCAGCCGGGAGAGAAAGGAAAGCCGCCACCTGCCCTCAGCGGTTAGGGAAGCTGCAGCTGAGACGCACGGCAGGCGCCCTTAGGGTTTGGTGCCGCCTGCACCCTCGTCTTCACCCTCCGCGAGGACAGTGTCTGGGGCCTCGCTGGGGGAGCTGGTTCCAGGGCAGGTGGCAGGAAGGCAGGCACCCTCCCGGATAGGGTGGCCGTGCAAGGTGGAGGAGGACCGGAGCTGGGGGGAGAAGGTGGGAGTGGCAGGAGGATGTCCGTAAGCCGAAAGGAATGAGGCCCATTTTCCAGCGCCAGCGTGGAGCCCATGACGGAGCTGATTTTGCAGGAAAAGAGGCCCCACGAGCATCTCTATGAATGTCAGAGCTAAGCGAAGTCTCTGCAGTAAGCGAGAGTGCACCCTTCCTGCAGAGAGAACAGGGTACATGCCAGGAAGAATCATCTAGACTTCTGGTGTGCACCATTACAAAATGCAGCATGGCAACAGGGAAGCACACGATGGGGCCGCTGTGAAAGTTTCCATTCGTAGGTGCTTATTCTCCGGATTCTTTTTTTCTTACTCCCTGGTAGAAGAATAACCCCCAGGTACTTTTTAGTTGGAGATCAGAAAGAAGCTTCTCCAGGCCGCCCTGTGGTTCTGGCTGGGCCCTTCCTATCTCCAGGCCACACTTGCTCACTTCCCAGCGCTTCTGAAAGGAAAACAAGCTGGGAGTTACTGTAAGGTCACAGGTCTGGATTCCAGGACTGCTGGACTCACTCCCGGGCGAAACCTGTCAGATAGGTTGAATTCCGTTTTGTCTCTGCCTGGTACAGACTTGTATCCGAGGCTCTACTGAAAGGCGGGGTGATTCACACTGGAGTTGCTCATTTATGTTTGGACTTTTTAACAGCTGGGAGCAGGCGCCTGGGAGCACCCGCTCTGGGCTCCAGGTGTTTGCCCAAGCGGGCAGGTGGGGGGACAACTTGTGTTCTCTGGAATTGTCCAGAAATGAGCTGATTTGCGTTAGAATGTTTCCCCCTTTTGATGGGCTTGGTTACACAGCAGTGGCTCTGTCTACCTGTCTCCCCGCCCCCACTGTGGTCCCTAAGCCTCCCCACCTCCTCCTGAGCTCTGAGAGGACAGCCAGCTGCAAAGATAACTGACCCTTTGACGTCTAAGGAATGAAACGCACCGAGCCTTGTGTCCAGCCGAAACTCAAGATAAGAGAATCTCTAGGAACCGAAAGAAGAAAGGGATTCCGCTGCAGGGCTCGCGCCTTTGCTGTGTCCGCCGTTATTTCCTCTTCTTCTCTTTCGCCTTCTGCCTCTCTGCTCTGTTTTAGCCTCCGTTACCGGCTGGCCCGCCGCTTCACTGGAACCCCTGAAACCCCTCCCTGGTCCTGCCCCTGGCCCCGTCCCTGATCTTGTCCCCTCTCCACCAAACCTATTCTAGACTGCAGCTCAGACCCACCCCTCCCTGCTAAAAAACGCCTGCACCCCTGTCCTGCAGGCACCCCTGTCCCCAGGCTGGCGTGTCCAGGAGATACCCCATCGCCCTCTCTTGACGCCGCGCTGCCCACGTGGGCCCAGTTTCAGGCCTCGACCTGCCACCTCGGTCAGCAGCGTCCTCAGGCTGGTTCGGGGCTTCCTCTCCCTGCCGGCAGCAGGGCATCACCGCGTGCTGCCTCCCCGGCTTTGGGGAGTGTCTCAACTCGCCTTCCCTGTCCTGCTGGGGATGGTTGAGGGGTCTTCTTTCCTTCGGGTCCCCTCACCCCTGCCTACCCTTCCTACCCTCACTGTGCTCCCCTCTGCTGTCCATCACGCACGCCCCCCTACGCCCCAGCCAGTCTCTAAGCGTGGGCCTGACATCTCCTTCTCACACCCAGCAAACCTCCCCTTGGCTGTCGCTCGCTTCCCCCCACCGGGCCTCATTGCTACCCCTACACGGAGCCTCTAAGGCTCGCGGTGGGGAGGGCAGAGCAGGTCCAGGAGCCACCTGGCGCCGCCATTCCGTAGCTGTGAAACCCCGGACAAGTTCCCTAGCTTCTCTGCGCCGCGGCTTCCTTGTCTGAAACAGAGAACGTCTTTGTATCTGTCCCATGGGGGGTTGTGGAGGTGCAAGGAAGTAGCACACGGAGAGCCCTTAGAACGCCTCGCACTCGCCAGCCAGCGGGCACACGTTGGCTGACGCGTTTGTTTGTTCTGCCTTGCGTTGCGGGCTCAGGTGTGCGTCTTCACCGTTGCTGTAAACCCGGGAGTGGTCTTGTTTTGCTTCATGATTCTCGCAGTGGGTGAGATCACGCCACGTGGACTGTCGGTACCCATGTGTTTAATGGATGTGCTGCTGCTTGAGTTAAATGAAGGATCCACTTGGGATCATCTTGAGGTTTCCAGAACATAAGCCTGCACTCGAGAGAAGCAAAGAAGGCTGTGAACCAAAGAAAGAAGGCTTGCATTTGGCAAACAGCCCCATTCTCAAAGAGATTGGAGCAATACAAAGTCCTTCATTCACCCCAAGTGATTGTCGCTTCATGCCGGGAGCTGCTGGGGGTCCCCAAAGACACACAGACCTTGCCGACCCAGAGTTTATGGTGTGGCTGGAGAGACAAGCAGTCGAACCAGCAGTTATAGCAGGGCCAGTGCAGGGAACAGGGCTCCAGAGGATGCCTGGGGTAGGGGCATCCGGCCAGGGACCGCAGACCCTGTGGTAACTCAGAGGGAGCCTGTTGGTTTCAGGACTCTGGAGAGTCTGCACGCTCTGGAACCTTCCCTCTGCCCTGGCATGGGTGTCATGGCACTGGTGGCCACACAGATCTCACGGGGTGACAGCTGGTCAGGAGGGGACAGCAGGACCAGCCTCTGTAACAGGAAGGTGCCTGGGGCCTCCATGGAGGGGTCCCCAGGTCATGCCTGCATGCAGCTCAGCTGAGAATCGAAGCCACGGGGAATGACCCAGAGCTGTCCTCAAAGAGCCACAGCGGGCGGCATGTACCACTTACACTGACTGAGAAGGGTGATGTTAATGAACGTGTTTCATTGAATTCTTTAAATGGGATCTGAGGGAGAAACCCCAGTAATCTGGAAGTCTTCGTTCTAATTGTGGTCATATCCCCATACGTGTGTGTCCTACAGAAAGCAAGCATGGCACCGTGTTTACACCTCTTGTGTCTGAGCCACACCCCTAGAAGAGTGAGCTCTTCCTTTCACGTCCAGTGACCCGTGGGCCCATAGACCTGGCTTGCTCACAGGCCACACCGCGGTTTCCTATCTCACCCTGCCGTCCCCCGGGGATGCTCTGGCCCTCACTCTCCCTCTGCCTCTCTTCCCACTGCCTGCTTCCCTTTGTTCCCATCTCCATTCCAGCCTTGCTGAGCCAGGAGCCCTGGGCACCCTGGCAAAGAACTGGATGTCACACACTTGTGGCCTCCAGGGACCCTTGGAGCGGCCTTGTGGTGTGTGGGGTGGTGATGGGATGGCGGGCTGAGCCTCTGTCTGCGCGGTTAGGTTCCCTGATGAAGGAGGGCAGATATCGGGGCAGGGCTTGGGCTGTTGGCTGTAGGTGATGCCAGATGATTCCGTCTGGCCCAAGAAACACTGCAGTCCTCTAGAGCTACAGGTGGGATTGACCCCCATCTGAAAGATCCCCCAGCTAGGAGCTCAGAGAGCTGGGTTCTGCGCCCGGCTCTGCCATGCTTGCTTTTGTGACTTTGGGCAGAATCTCCCCAGACCTGCTTGGGTTGCTTTGTGTGTAGCATGAGTGGGGCATGCTGGGTCAGGTAGAGTAATTCTTCTCATTGTTGTTTTCAGTTCCATGCATCACGCGTAGATCCGAAGCGCATGAGGGCTAGCACATGCCCACACCTGCGCAGCCCACATTCCTGTCAAACTAGAGTCCCATTGCCCAAGAACGCTGTCTTATGCCCCGTCCCCGGCAACCCTGCCTTCTTCCAGCAACTGCTCTTCTGATGTTTAGAGATTAATTTAGCCTGTTCTCCGATGGCTTATCAGTGGAATCATATGCTTCGTGCTCTTTTCTGACTTCTGTTGTTCTGTTGTTCAGCGTAACATCTGTGGGATTCATCCGCGGGATTGCCTGTAACAGTAACCGGTAGTTCATCCTTTTAGGGCTGAGTAGTAGTAGCTGACTCACCACCATGTGCCTGTTCGTTCTCCTGCTGGTGGACGTGGGAGTTGTTTCCAGTCTCCACGTGCTCCTGGACTCTGCAGACCTCTCACAATGCAGTGTTTCCCAGGTGATTGACTGAGTATTCTATGGTCTAGTTGATAACCATCACAGGGAAAAAGGTCCTTTCCAGTCTCGCGCCTGGTGAGGTCAGGCTGGAGCTGATCTGCAGGTAGGGACAGTAAGGCTTCTGTGCACACGAGCCACAGCCATTCCTGCTCTCCGGCTTGAATGCCTTCCCGCCCGCCACCCACGTGGCCCGATTTCCTGAGGCTGCAGCTATGGGCAAGGGGCTGCTCTTGGGCGGGTGACTGTGTAGGCTCTGCAGCCATTTACCTATTAAGACACAAGTCGATCTCTCCAAGGTTAAAATGCTCTTTGGTGCTAAGTCTGATCAGTGCATTCCAGATTTGCAGCCTCTGGGGGGATAATGACCTTGGGAGTGCCTCTGCATGTGCCTGGTGCACATCCTACAAAGCAAATTCGCCTCAAAGAATTCTGTGCCTGGGAGCGTTGACATGGCAGCTCGTGTAACACCCAGAAGGTGCTGTGGCCCTGGGTGGCTTTGTGACTGGGAGAGGCTTGGTCAGTGAGAGCAGAGTGGACCAGAGAAGGTTTGTTGGACAGCAGGGCCTTGATGGATTTGGCCAGGCTTAGCAGAGGCAGAGAGAACATTCCAAAAAGCGGAACAGCGTAAGCAAAAGAAAGAAATGGAGCCAAGGCTAAGCATGATGGGGTTGGGTTTTAGATGGGAGGGACCTTGTTAGCGGGTCAGATGTGAGGCTCTGAGTGGACCGTCCAACCTCAGGCGCTGTTGCAGTCGAGTGGTTGGATGGGACATGACGGGGCAAGTAAAGAGGCCATGCACATAGGAGGAGATTTATTGGGTTTGGGGCTGGGCCAAGTCACTACACGAAGAGGGGACTTGGTTGGGCCCAGAGGAGGCAGAGGACAAACCAGGCCAGGCAGCGGTTTGCAGCTGAGCCTAGGAGGATGAGACGTGCCTTCTAGATGGAGGGACTGCTGTAAGTTGAGTGGATGGGTGAGTCGGGCCAGGCTGGCTTCCTGGTCGTTGATTGTCCATCAGGTGCGCACACTGGGTTATTTAGGGGAGCTTTTTAAAAACTGGTGGGTCCCTGGATCGGGACTTGGGCATCTGTACTGCGTAAAAGCTCCCTGGGTGATTCCCATCGGCAGCCAGCGTTGGGAAACCCTATTAAAGGGGAGCCCCTTGGGGCACAAGTGTGCCAGGTGTGGCTTTCAGGTGGACTCTGGGATACCCACAGCCAGCGGGGGGAACGAGCCAGCCAGTGGCTCAGAGTTAAAGGAGTAGGATAAATCACCACATTTCATAACAACTTCACTTTGGGTAGTGGTTCTCAACCAGGGGCGACTTCTGTCCCCAGGAGGCACTGGGCGGTGTTGGGGAATGTTTTGGGTTGTCACCCCTGGGGAGAAGGTGCTATTGGCACCTAGAGGGCAGAGGCCAGGGGTGGCTACTCAACATCCTACAATGCACAGGATGGCCCCCACAACCAAGAACAATCCGGTCCAAAATGGCACTACAGAGTGCCAAAGGTGAGAAACCCCGACTTAGGGAGCGCCTTCTGGTGCCAGGCACTTTATGCCAGCTGCTTTGCCTGTATTCTCAGATTTTATCCACACAATTTAAGAGGTAGATAGTATTATTATCCTCATTTTACAGATGAGGAAATAGAAGAGCCGAGAAGTGAAGGAACTTGCCCAATCTGAGGAATTTCAAGCTTGGGAGAAAGTGACACCGTTGATTAAGGGGGAGGTACCTGCAGGTAAAAAGATGGTGACTGGTTTTGAATAAACGCTGATGCCTCCAAGTGGAAAACTCAAACAGATTTTGAGATTTCTAGGGAACCATGAGTTTGGAGCCCCTGGCCCATCGCTGTTGGGGTCCCGGGGCTGTGCTTGACTGTGCACTCTCCAGGGAAGACAGTGAAGAAGGACGATGGCCACTGAGCTTACCATCCCTGTTCCACAGAGAATGTAAGCAGCTGCTCAGAGAGGTCAGTAACTTGTCCAAGGGCACATGCCTAGAGCTGGCGCTCGCACCCACATCTAGCCTCAAAACCCCGGGTTTCCTTCCTTGGGCCATGCCGTGTCTCTAATTGAGTCTGCAGTTCAAGGAGGAGGAGGAAGACGACATTGACGATATTTTACAGATGAGGCAACAGGATCAGGTGAGAAGAAACCCAGGACCACACCAGAAGGCCCAGTGGGGCAGGGGCCCCGGCTGCGTGAGCCGGACCCTTCTGTGTCTTAGCTCTGGGGCCAACGTGCAACGTGCAAACCTCGCAGCTTCTTCATCGTTTAAGCGCAGGTGGTGGCACGGCCTGCTGCTTTCCTAGGCTGCGGAGTCAGTCTGTTGGAGAAGGAGAGGCGTGTGTCTGGCTCACAATAGAAAGAAATGTTTCCAAAATAGTTGTTCCGTTGTCTGGTCTTTTGCCAGAATTATTTTCTCGTGATACATCAGTAAATGTGAGATTCAGTTTGTGCCAAAAGACACATTAAAACCCTACCTGTTGGGGAGTGGGTGTAGCTCAGTGGTTGAGCGCCTGCTTCCCATGTATGAGGTCCCTGGTTCAATCCCCGGTACCTTCTTGAAAAAAAAATACCCTGCCTGGCGAGGAAAGAGATGAAGTCTTCAGGCCTTCACGAGTGGCATTCTCCCAGGGCCCTGTGTTCACCTTACTGTAGACCTTTTACCTTCCTGGGGGTGTGTGGGGGGGTTGGGACCCTCAGATCTGGAGCTGTTTCTTTGGGGGCTCACCTGCCTCCCAGCCCCCAGGCAGCCTTCTCTCTCACCCTCTGCCGGTTTCCCACTCAGCTTCCCCCAGCTGATGGAAATTCCTATCTGGAGTTTTGCTGCTGCGTTTGATTCTAGCGCCGTGCCGGTGCACGAGTGTTTAGTGCTCTACCTAAGCATGCTTTCAGTTGGCCCGCATTCTGCTGCCATCCGCCGCACCACCTCGGGAGGAACTTGATTTTCTGGCAGGATCGCCGTGGCCTCGGGAGCTCCTGGGGTAACTTTGCTCTGGGAGGGAAAAGCCTCCTGGTTTTTGCCACCACGGCTGCCGGGCCCTGGTTCCGCCTGCTCTCTTGGTCCCTCGTCCCTGCCCTCCTCTTTGCTAATGGTTTGAGCGTACTAATCAATGTCCTAGCTCCAGTATCTTAGTGCCGGTGCCTGCTTTCAAGTCCCAGTTATCTTTGCCTTCATTTGTTTTCCATAAAGAAATGGCTCTCAAGGTGACTGAGCAAGATTTTTCAAATAATTCTTTGGACGGAGAAGCGTAATTACAGTTGACCGTTCCCGTCGAGTCACGCTTCGGGAATGTGTGGGGAAGGCCTGGCGCTGTGGGATCTTAGGAAGGTATGCGCAGGAAACAGGAGGGCCAGACAGAGTTCTGTGATTTAGGCAGACCTGTTTTGGGAGGTTGACTTTTGTCTGCTTCTTGGGATTCTGGTTGTGTCCTGTGCGTCTGAGAAGGACAAGGAGAGGCAAGCTGGGCAGCGGGAGGCCACACCAGGAGAGAAGGGGCCCTGAGGCTCTGCAGAGAAAAACCCACATCCGCTCCTTTCTCAGTGGCAGCCTCCAGGGAGAGTGATAGGAAAATGTGAACGTGCGTGATTTTTCTGTATAAAACTCCCCGGCTAGCACTTTAATTCCACAGCCTGACGGCATTTAGTTTTTCCCAAAAGATGCTTGCTCGTGAGCCTGGCTTGCTGTGTCACTGTAAAACCTGAGCCCCTTGGTCACCTGCAGTGGCTCAAAGCAGGGAAGATGAGGCAGTGACTGTCACTAACCTTTACCATGTGTGGCCTGTAGTGCAGCCTGTAGTTGTAATAATAATTTTACTGACAGAGATAAAGTTTACGAAGTGCTTAGTGGTTTATAGGGAAATTATATTCCCTCTTTTACTAAAGCATCTGCCCCCCCAACCCGATTTAATTCTTGGTGGCAGCAAAAGTCTTTTCATTCCAGACCACAGCTGTGAGCTGGGAAGCAGCAAAGCCCTGTATCGCCAGGGTGTGCCTAGCACAGAAAACTTGCTGGTGAAAACTAGAGGCATATGCATGAGCCTGTGGGTGCTGGTAAGAAGCCTAACTTCTGACACCTCTGGCCATCTGCTGTGCTCAGGGCCCCAAGCTAAGTACACTGCCTGTGTGGTCTCGTGGGTCAGCGTAGCGACTGGGGCCTCTCCCTCTTGCAGGTGGGGATGCTGAGGCACAGGGAGATTAGGCAACTTCCCAGGGTCACAGGGTTTGGACTTGGCTCCAGAGAGAGCCTCATGCCTGCCCCGTTTAGTCATCTGGCTACTTACTCTGTGCAGGGTGCATGGGAAATGCAAGGGTGGTTCAAGATCCATCCCCTGATATTGCATGGGCGTCCGTGTTTGGGACAGTCCACTCCAGGTGATCCAGGGCCTCCCAGGGAGCATCAAGGGGTGGGGGGAGAACAACAGCTGGGCGGCAGCATGTGGGGGACCTCAGTGTTGGGAGCCAGGAGGAGGGGGATGGGCTGGGGGTTGCCTAGAAAAAGGCTCTCGGTGACTCAGTGCAGCGTGTCTGGGGAAGTGATGCTTCGCCCAAGGTAGGTGTCCAGTATGGTGTCTCTATAAAGGACATCCAAGGGTGCCGGATGTCTAACCCTGACTTTGCGAGTGACCTTGCTGAGCCAGGACACGGAGGGTGCAGCTGGAGGGGCCCTGTAGGGGCCTCCTGCACTCGAGCACGTATTTGCGTGGTACCCACGTTTGGCTGGGATTAAGCAGCTCAGGTAAAAGCGGCAGTTCCCAGGGCTGCAGATCCTGCCCTCAGGGGACACGTGGCAGTATCCCGAGTGAGCGAGGGACCTGGAAAGTCTGCAGAGCAGGAGGGCTCCTGCCAGTCGGGTGAGCTTGCTGTGGACGCATGGAGCACTCGGGCAGGGGCTCAGGGCCAGGGCAGTGGCACCTCCCAGGGATGGGAACAGGAGCCTGTCCCCATTTTTGATGATTCTTTGTATGAGAAGAGATTTGGAAAGCGAAGGGAATTTCCCCTAGGTTGCTCAGCGCTGTGAAACGTTTTGCTGTGCTTGGAAAGGTAATAATTTCTTCTCTGACCCCGGCTGCTCTGAGAGTAACAGACACCACAGCATCTGGGGAGCGGGCGGCCCTCGCCCCCGCCACGCGGCCACCGCCACGCAGCATCCATTGCTGCTTGGTTACCATAGAGACAGAGGACTTCTAGAATATGGAAGAGGAGACTCCACTTGACAACATTCCCCCCCCAGGGGTAAAACATGTTGGTTTTAGAAGATTTAAGGAACACAGAAAAATGACAGATAACAAAATAAATCACCCAGTGTCTTGCCACAGCTAGAGTTTCTGTGAGCATTTTTTGGTATATGGCCTTCCCATGTACAAAGAAGAGAATTGAAGCCGTGCTGTAATATTGTTGATAAAGTGCTTTTTAAATTCAATATGCTGACAGTTTCTCGTGATTTAAAATGCTCCCTTTTAAAGCATATTAATGGTTGTTTAGTATTTGGTCATCCATAAAGCAGAATTTCATCTGTTTTTCACTCTCACCTCTTAGCCTAGCCTTCGTGGAAGTCAGTCTTTCTCTGCATCTTTAATTGCCTTCTTAGGATAAATGTCTAGAAGTAAAGCACTGTGCTGGCCCAGGAGGATGCTGATTTTTGGGAAGCATGTCTGCTGCCACCCTGGCCTCCAGGTGGCCCGCTGGGAGCGGCTCTCCTGTGCGTTCATGAGGGGAGCTGGGGGCACGTTGGCATCTGCATGTGTCGAGCCCCTCCTGCCTTTTCTCCAGGCAGAGTCTCGCCTGTGTACCCCCTTCTTTAAAATCCCGTTGAGGAAATTGTAGGTGGCACCCTTTGCGAATAGGCTGGCGAGGAATTATTTCAGGTAGTATTAGGTTGAGCCAAATCAAATTGCCAATATTCAGCCAGTGTTTGGGTGCATTCTCAAGCATAACAGTGGTGCGTGGTGGTTCCACGTGAGCAGAAGGCACCACTGCTAACTCGCCCCTTGGGTCAGACTCAGCGTGATCGGTATGTGCAGGAGGAGTTCTCTGCAGGGATGCAATGCAGGTTCTCAGTCTGGGGACTGCGCATATATTTCCATCACTCGGGGAGGGTGGGGGCAGACAAGCACCTGCAGCGTCGTGTGTGTTCAAGGATGGGTCGTGTTTGGGATCTGAGGTTGCTTCTACTACCAAACCCCAGGTGGAAGGGCAGGGGATGAGAGAGGAGGTGGGATGAGAAGGTGACTTTGCTTTTCCTGTAACTCTTACGTGAGATCCTGCCCACGCGTTAATTCCCCAGGCATCTGGGTGCTTACCACCAGTGAGGAGTCAGTTCCTGGGCCCCGAGGGGTAGGGAGAGGGGAGGGCCATGAATAGGGCAACACAGCCATCCCGGTCCCCATTCTCGTCCAAGTGGAGAAGGGCATGTGGGGATGGCTGTTAAGTTGGGTCCATGTGCAGTAGTGGTTCAGCCTCTGGGCAACAGCGAAGCTGCCATTTTCCTCTTTAAAAATGGAAGCTGCAGCTTCTGACCTTCAATGAAGAAGAAAACCACTTCTCTCCTCTTTGCAAGTGAAGAGTTCCTGAAATTTTTGAGCAAAAAAGAAAGATGTTCATGTGGGTCATTTGGATTGCTTTTAATAGTTTCCATCACTTCAGTACTTCTTGGAGGCAGGAAGTCAAGAAGGAGACACTCTACAAGGGC
Organism: Cabassous unicinctus; assembly: GCA_029593785.1. NCBI lineage: Eukaryota > Metazoa > Chordata > Mammalia > Cingulata > Chlamyphoridae > Cabassous > Cabassous unicinctus. The sequence continues at coordinate 12,771 of JAQZBX010027767.1, read as the reverse complement.
CCCCTTGGTGCGGGATTCCGTTAACCTGTTTTCTGGAGTGATTAATTCACACCTGACCCTGTCCTGAGACCCAGGACACGTCTGAGGAGAAGGCGGAGTTTGTTCAGGGAGTTTGTTCTTCTGGGAGGGAGCCAGGAAATAAGCAAGAAGGGATGATAAGGTAAAGGTGGGTGCTATAAAGAAAACAACAGACTAGGGGGAGGATGGCTGTGTAGCTGGGGGGCGGGGGTGGGCAGGCAGGACCTTTCTGAAGTACTGATGTTGACCTGAGACATGAGGGGCTAAAGTTATCAGTCAAGTGAAACTCTGGGGATAGAGCTAGCCAGCCAGGGAGAACCACCAGTGCAAGGGCCCTGGGGCCACAGTGGGAGGTTAGGTTTTATTCCAAGAACAGTGAGATGCCACTGGAGAGACTTGCTTTGTTAAAAGATCCCTCGGATGTTCCAAGAAGAATGGCTTAGGTGTGTGTGTGTATGCAGGGGAGAGAGACCAGGTGGGAGGCTGCTGCAGTGAGTGCCGGTCAAAGCTGTGGTCCGTAGGTAGGACTGACAGGGAGTAGGTGATGGAAGAGGCCAGATGGCCAGTGCACTTTGGAGGTGGCTCTGACTGGACTTGCTGGGGGGTTGGATTGAGGAGCAATGGAAAGGGAGGAATCCAGGGTCATCTCCAGTGTGAGGATGGCGGAGTTTGGTGGCAGAAAGGCCGAAGCTTGTTGTCACTCTGCATTGCCAGTGCTGCTGTCATCTCAAGATGGAAAGAAGCCTGTCCTCCAAAGTTAAGGCATGGAAAAGGGCTCAGGGATCTTGTCAACCAGGCTCCTTTTACAGATGGCCCAGGATTCCCAGAGTCTTCTAAAGGTTTTTGTTTCGTTGGAAAAGAATTTTATAAAAGAAAGAGAAAAAAAGAGCAAGTAACATTTTCTATTTGGAAACTCTGTTTGGAGTTTTTGTTGTATATGATATTTTTAATTGATTATTGGCCAGATGATGGGAAAGAAAGTAAAAGTGCCGCTTGTGGTCAACAAACAGAGAGGGCACCAGTATTAAGGAAAGTTCTGTGATATGTGGCAGCCCCAGGTGAAAAAGGGGAAGGGGCAGCACAGAAACAGGCTGAGCCGCGGCAAACGCTGGAATCCTGCAGACGGAGCTTGTAGGTCATTAAGAATGGGTAGTAGTGCTTCAGCTGGATTTTTTAAAACAAGATTTTAATTACTGAACTTAAAATGCCCTAGATGCGGAAATGACTTCTCTTTCCCAGCAATACTCTGTTGAAAATATAACAAGGAAAAGAGATGCCATTCACAGGGCAACCACATCAGAACCTAAATTTAAAATGTTTTGATGTCCAGGGAATGTCTGAAGAAAACATTTTTGGAGTCTATAAAGAAGACCTACTTCTTTCCTGTTATTGCTTTAGTTAACACTCGCTCAACCCTTACTGTGTGCCCAGCACTATGGGAAGTGCTTTTTGTGTATTATCTCATTGAAGCCTCATAACAATCCTATTTGTTTCTGTTTTGCAGTTGAGGACACCAAAGTTTACAAGGTCAAGTGGTTTTTTTGCCAGAAGCCACCCAGCTGGAGAGTGACGGTGCCAAGATTAAGTACCAACTCTAGACAGAACCCCCCCACCCACGCACACACACACGCTCCTACCTTTTACACCAGGGGGCAGCAAACTACAGCCCGCCACTTGTTTTTGTAAATAAAGGTTTATTGGAACGCAGCCATGCCAGTTTGTTTGACATTGTCTGTGGCTGCTTTGGGGCTTACAAGGGCAGAGTGGCACAGAGACCACATTCCGCCCTCCCCACCCCCAGCTTACTGTCTGGCCATTTTCAGAAAAAGCTTGCCAGTCTGCTCTACACTGCCCTGGGACTCTTTCAATAAAAGGAGACAGACCTTGTTTCTGGAAGAAAAGATGGAATATTGAAAAGATATTGGTTCTTAACTGTGCAGTCCTAGCAAAATCCCAGTCATTGGGATTTCTTTTTTGAGAAAATGAGGAGATGGAGAGACATTTTATTAAATTATTCTAAAGTTCATTTGGAAGGAACAAATAGGTACGGAGACTAATAGGACATTGAAATAGAAATGGTGCATGGAAACTTGTCCTTCCATATAGCAAAACATTGTGAATTAAATAAGGGTTCATATTGCTATAAAAACAGGCAGACTAATGACACTGAATAGCCCAGATGCAGACTCCAGTGTATATACACATTTAAAATACATTAAGTTGACATCACATCGGTCAAGAGGGGACAGATTGTTCCGGAACTCATGCAAGAGTAATTGCTTAGCTGTTTGCTAATTAACCTTGTAAAGTTCCTCACTGAGCAGCAAAATAAATTCTTTATACATTAATGTCAGTACACAAACCATTTTTTAAAGTAAAAGAAAATAGATGTAAATATTTATCAAATTTCCCACTAGGGCGAAAGAGACCAAAAGATCACATGGAACAGATTAAAAAAAAAAAAAAAAGTATATTCACATTGACTTGCAATTCTTTCTTGTGCAAAAAAGTTTATTTTAAAAGATTCATCAGATTGATTCTGAAGGTAGAGATAGCTTCTATTGATAAAGCATGCTCTGAAGGAGAAAGTTGCTATTGACATAGCAACTTTCAGGTTTATCACAGTCAGTTAAATATGTGTCATCAGTTTAGTCATTTTAATGTTTTCACTCATCAGGCGTTTTGGACAACACCATATGCCCTTTCATCAACTCAGTCTCAAGAAAGTGAAAATTATTTTCTATCTGCCTATTCTCAAAGCTAGGATATAGAAGTAAATCTCCACCTCCAACTAGTAAGAAAAGATCCTTCCAGACTGTGTTCTAATTAAAGTATAAGTTGGAGCATCTGAAAATTGAAATATGTATGTTCGGTATATATCACTGTCTCGTGAGGGGCGGCCTTTCTGTGCTTCAAGGCAGTGGAAGGAAACAAAGGGAGGGTTGACTTGGCTGCGTGATGGAGATGCTGTCGAGGCACCAGGGTGGGGGAGATGCTTGTGACTGACAGGGTGCAATTTTAGAGTATAGTTGTATAAAGGAAGCAAGGTGATAGTCCTCAAAGTAGGAAATAATAAGGGAGTATTTGAAAAACTTTTGACTAATGGTCAAAGGAAAGTGAATTTAAACATTTAAAGGAATGTGAATTTAAACTCTTAAGTTCCCAGATCAGCAAAGCTTTTCTTGAACTGCTGGCAAAGAGGTGGGAAGCGGACACCCACTACTGTTAGGGGTATAAATTGTCACAGCCTTCCAAGAAAACGGTTGGCATTGCTTCATATTCTACTAGAAAGTCGGCCTAAGAAAATAATCCAAAATGCTGAGGGGGATTAGGTGTAAAATGGTTATTACTGAGCCATTTATAGTGGCAGCGATTTAGAAACCTGCATGTGTAACATAGAGGAATGGTTAGGTGATTTATGAATATCTGTTCGCTGGGATAATATTTTTCTTATTTCTTTCTATTTTTCTGTACTTTATAGATACTAATTTGATTGATGAGCAGAAAAAAATAAGCTAGAATGTTTTCCTCAACTATAAAAATGAGTATTGGTCAATACACCCCAGTTTGTCAGTGAGAGTGTTCAGACAGGGGCATCTCACCTTTTAAAATTTTATTATTGGGCTCCCAGTAAAAGCTGGGGCCTACCCCATGTCCGTTTGTCACTGTAACTTGGCATTGTCCCAGGCAGGGGTACTTTGACTTCATTCCTGGCTCCTGGCTTTGCTTTCTGACTTTCCTGCTGGGAGAAGCAGGGTCAGATTTGTTCCCTCCCTGCAGAACTGCCAAGAGCCCACTTGGTGTGGCCAGGCCTTGCTGCTTTTGTAAATCCTTTCTGCATTGATTTTTTTTCCCTCCCCACATTTCCTCTCTATCAGTAGCTCTTTGTTTCCTAGTTGGTAGGGTGATAGAGCTAGGAGAAACAGAAGTACTTGCCTTTTTTCATTTCAAAGTTAAGGGACTTGAAATCACAGAGCTGCAACTGGGAATCCCAGGCTTCAACTCCCTGGGATTAGTATATCACTGTAGGTGTTCTGGGATGAGTACATCACTGTAGGTGCTCTGGTGTTAGTACATCAATTTAGGTGCTCTGGGATGAGTATATCACTGTAGATGCTCTGGGATTAGTACATCACTGTAGGTGATCAGGTGTTAGTACATCAATTTACGTGCTCTGGGATGAGTATCTCACTGTAGATGCTCTGGGATTAGTACATCACTGTAGATGCTCTGGGATGAGTACATCACTGTAGGTGCTCTGGGATTAGTACGTCACTGTAGATGCTCTGGTGTTAGTACATCACTATAGGTGCTCTGGAATTAGTACCTCAATTTAGGTGCTCTCTCAAATGTTTGTAACTGTTCAGAACCAGCCCCCAAGTTGCATACCTTCATACATACTTAGAAAATGGCCTTGCAAGGTTGGAAAAGACCTGCTGGAATCGTGGCTTGGTGTTTTGGTTGCGAGAGTAAAAATGGGAGTTCATTTTATAAGAATGCATTTTTATTATAAAAAGTAGAATGCTTGGGAAAACTAAGGAAAGTATGAAGAAGAAAATACTATCCCTATACTTGCCCCCAGAGATAATCAGTGTTAGCATTTAGTGTGAAATTTTTCTCTTCTTTTTCTATAAAATAGATATCTTTAAAAACAAAGTGGAATGAGATTTTTAAAAATTTGTGGATTTAATTCTTCTCAATATTTTGTTGTATGGCTTTTTCCATTCTACTAAATATTCTAAGAAAATGGATTTTAATTTCATGTAGATTCAGTCCCATTTGTTGGGTAAAAAATAGGTTGTTTCCATTTCTGTCACTGTAAACAGTGCTCTGAGTGAGTCACTTTATCTCTGTCTTTGATTTCCTAAGGACAGGTGTAGTTGAGGGTCAGTGGGATGGGAGGAGGGATAAGAATTCTGTTCTGTCGCATTCCCTTACTAAATAGTGATGAAATACATTGGTTAGTAATTGGTCTGTTGCTCAGGATATCTTGATCAGTAATTCATGGGCATGGTAGCTTTTTAGGAAAGAAATTCATTCATGCATTCCACAGATTTTATGGTGTCTTTATTGTGCCAGACACAGGGCTGGATCCTTGACAAACTGGTGGGAAAAATAGAAATTTTTCCTTTCCACTCAGTCAGAGAGGCAGACACTACACCAGCCAGCCAAGGACCAAGGCCCCCTTGGCATCCATCTCTCCCAAACCACAGCCTGCGGGCCGCCGGCACTCTGCAGGGGATTCAGCTGTCAGGCATCCAGGCCTCCTGCTGCTTGTTTTTCTGGCGGAGTCCTTGGCTTGGGTGGCTCCGCCCCCTGCCGCGGTGTCTCCTAAGGGCTGTGGCTCATCCTTGCCCTTCGGTTTCCACGGCATCTGTGTTTCTTCATGGTGTCAGGTACCTGCCTTGACCGTGAACCTTGGAGACCCAGCATGTGCATACACCCCTGGTGAGAGCTGTCGGGAGAGCCAAGCACAGCAGTTAAACCTGGAAGCCGACCCCTGTCCCGTCGCTAGCTTGTCTGAATCCGGCCTTTTAACCTGAGCCTCATAAACTAACGTCAGGGAACACCCCTTCCGGTAAAACCCAAGCAAGCCTCAGTTTCCTCACTCAGCAAAATCAGTGGCAGGCGCCAGATCTGCATTTCCCAGGGTGGTGTCCACGGTGAACTCTTTCCTTTTTAAGTGACTCTGTTCTAGGAAAGATATACCAGCCTATCTATGGGAGCAATAGAACGTTTCCTTTAAAGTAAACTCAAGTTGTGAAAAGCGGGTTGATTTAAAGAAAAATATCGCGTAGTATTAGAGTGATTTTTTTTAAGAAGAGCGGTTAATCCATGCCAATGTTTGGAAATGACGTCGTGCTGGTGTCTGGCAGCCAGGAGGGGTCCGCGTCTCGCCCTCTTCCCGGCCCCTTGGCCAGTTCTGGGCAAGTGGACTGACCCTGTGTGCCTGCTGTAGCATCTCAGAGATAATTGCGCTTTTTCTTCCTGCCTGCTGGCTGGGGACCAGCATTTGGAGGCATTTCTCGTCTGGGCTGGTCACGAGATCCTGCCCCTCAGCCCGTGTGCTTGTCAGCTGTCCCTCCAGGCGGCGTGGCCGTCCCCTGTGACTAAACGGGCCAGCCCACAGCCCACAGCCGTGCTGACCGCCCTGCTAAACCCCGTGCTCCATGAGCCCTCAACAAGCAACACATCGTGTGATGGGGGGGGGCGCAGCATGAGCTTCCAGGACCGAGTGTGCCCAGAGACCCCCACTCTCCTGCTGAGACCCCCACGCTCCCCGCCGCCCTGAGACCTGCTGGGCTGCCAGTGGCCTCCAGCCTGCTCGCATGTCTGTTTTGTGGTGTTTTCCCAGGAACCTTCTAAGCAGGTGGAGGGAAGGGGCCAGTCCTCTGTGATTCTGGTGGCACCTCCCATGGTGTCCTTGGAATCGAATGAAACCTTCATCCAGTGGATAGATGGCCCCGAGCACCGCCTTGGCCAAGAATTGTGAAGGTGGCGCAGCCAGCACTCTTGGAGAGGGGGCCTCCACTGGCAGTGGGTGCGGAAAGGCCATCTTCATGGGGGTCCTTTTCAAATGGAAAGGTTTTAACGAGGCGGAAGCTGGGAGCCTGTCGGGTCTTCAGATAGGTGGGGTGGGGGGTGTCCCAGAGGCACAATTTTGGGGGCTGTTTTGGAGCCAAGTGAGAGAAACAGCAGTCGGTTTTCATGCGAGCACAGTGGGTGCAAGGACCGCGGCGTGATTCTGGGGTGGAAAGCGGGTGGGTGCTGGGGAGCTGGGATTGATTTCTGCAGACTGGGGAGCCACCAAAGCATCCGCCCTGATGCCCACAGCTGGGCATCCAGTCACCTGAAAGGGGGACCATGCGGCGAGAAGCTATGGGCGCAGTCAGGCCGGGCGTGGGGTCAGTTCGGCCCAGGCTCCTCTCCTCTCCCCGACCTCCACCTCCACCTACCCCCATGATTCCCCAGGCTTGGGTTTTCTCATTGCATCACCGGCCTGTGAAAACCTCTGATCTTTAGACTTTCTGAGTCATTGCACCAACCCCCTCCAGCGTCATCTCCCACAGTGAAAATAGACAGCAGATAAGAGGGTCCCGACTCGGTGGGCACCCCACAGATGCGGGTTCCTTGCCCCACGCCCCCAGGAGGGTGCCCGCGGCGTCTCTGGGTCCTGCTGCCTGGGCCTCTGCCTTGGTTTCCCGGGGCTGCCTCAGCAAAGTGCCCCGAGCTGGGCAGCTCCCAGCAGCAGCACTTCATCGCCTCATGGTGCTGGGGGCTGGAAGCCTGAAGCCCAGGTGTCGGCAGGGCGGCTGCCTTGGACACCTGCAGGAGCGTCCTTCCTGGCTGCCCCCTTCGGTGGTGGCTGGCCAGCCTTGGCGCCCGGCAGCTCGTACACGCATCCCTCCAGGCCCTGCCTGCGTCTCCACGTGGCCTCCTCTCTTGTGGCTCTCCTCCTCTGTAAGGATTCTGGTCTTCCTGACTTAGGATGCACCCTAATTCAGTGACCTCGTCTTTCCTCAGTTACGTCTGGAAAACCCTCTTTCCAAACAAGGTCACAGTCATGGGTACCAACATGTTCGGGGTTAAATTTGTATCCCCCAGAAAGAAACGGTCAAGCCCCAGCCCCTGTCCCGTCAGGATGGCCTTACTTGGAGAGGGGGTCTTTGAAGATGAGGCCAAGCTGGAGGAGGTGAGCCTTACCACTGTGACTGGGGTCCTTTAAAGGAGAGGACGTGCGGACACCGATAGACAGACGTCCGTGACAGAGACAACTGTGTGACGGACACAGAGACTGAGTGAGTTACGCACCCACAGGCCAAGGAAGCTCATGGACTGCCGGCCACCCCCCCGGAGCCAGGGGAGAGCGTGGTCCTGCCGCCACCTTCATTTCAGATGCCTGGCGTCCAGCACGGTGAGACCGTAGGCTTGTGCTGTTTAAGCCCCCAGCTGTGGCACTTCAGTTACAGCGGCCCTGGCAGACTAAGACACGGGGTCAGGACTTCAACATGTCTTTTGGGGCTACAGCTCAACCCATAACACGAGCCTTGGACGGACAGATGAGGGCTTGAACGTTTGCAAGTTTCTCATCAGTGCTTAGCGCTGGGCTCCTTCCTTTCCGCGTTTTACGGTCTTCGCATTTGTCTTGGAAATGCAGTCCTTGAGAACCAACTGCTTATTTACGTTTCTTTCTATCCCAGTGTCAGGCACACACCCTGTCCCTCGGGGTGGGTGCTCAGTGGACATTCACCGAGATGCCCTGATGTCCTGGTCCCAGGAGGGCGTGGTGCCTGGGAGATGCCCACTCTCTCCGGCCCGGGGGCTGGAATGCATGGCTTTGCCCACAGACTTCGTCCTTCCCTTAGCCAGATGGCCTGGCAGTGCCTGCTGGAGAATTCCAAACTGCTGCTGCCGTGTCTGAAGCTGATCCCAGTTGAATGACGGGAAAATATGTACCCTTGTAGATGGAGCTAAACTCCTGGCATTGGGCAGTGCCCCTGCCAGTCAGTGCCTCTATGGGGCCATGCTCTTTTCTCCCCGAGAGGAGGTGGCCCACCTGGGAGGTGGAAAGAGGAAGCTTCTAGTGGTCAGAATTCTCTCCCTGGGAGAAAGCACCCGCCAGGGTGGTGGGCAAGTTTTGATGGCCTTCTGCAGAGTTGCCCTCCCCTTCCGCAGCTGGAGCCCGTCTGTCCCCTGCTAAGCCACTCCAGGAAACACTGCCCGCCTGGTGGGGAGAGGGAGCCGGCAGGGATCACCTGTCACCTGTTAGCTTCCTGCACGCCGTCACTGCCCTGGCCAGTCAGGCACGGAGGCCAGTGCCTCGTGGCTTCGCTTTGGGGTGCACAGTGGAGTTGGGGTGTGGAATCGGCCGCCCTTGGGGCTGCTAAGTGGAGGGAGATGGGGTTTTAGGTGGAGAGGGGTGCGGAGCTGCTCCCTGGCCTCCCCAGATCACAAGCTTGCCCGCTTTACAGACTCAAGACTCCCCAAAAGCCCTTCTGAGTGACCCCTTTACAGCCAGGTGTTTCCCCGAGGCCCCGACACGCCTCTGGGGACGAGCCTCCTGGAGGCTGTGCAGGTCAGGGTCAGAGCCTGGGCTGCTGGGTTCCAGGCAGTTGCTTCCAGGAAGACTCAGCTGGGAGGGACCCCTGGGCATTTTATGGGCCTCTGGACCTGCCGTTTCTCGGGGAGCGGGATGGGCTGACTTGAAGGCGTTTCAGTCGGCAGAGCCTGGCGCTGAAAGCACAGAGAGGACAGCGAAACTCATGCTTTTTTTTTTCAACCTAGAGAAAATCTGATGCAATTAACCCGATACTCCAGAAATTATAAGCAAATGTGGAGCATGAGTCATTTTAAAGAAGGCATTAACAGGATCCGCAAGGGAGGGACCCGGAGCCGCCGGCCGCAGGCTAGTGGCCTGCAGGCTTCCCTTTCTCCTCCCTGCTCCCCGGGCAGAGGCCACGGGAAGACTGGTGAAAAGGGCGGCTGTGCACCCCGAAGTCCGTGTGAGCGGTGCTTGTGTTGAATTGTTTCTTCTTGGCTTGTTCGTTTTTAAATGGCTCCTCAGGCCCGAATGTTGGCAGATGGGCCACCCCAAGAGTGTTCTGTGGTTCTGAAATCTGTGGGGCGGCGAGTGGCGGCTGGAGCGGAGTTCAGGGGGTGGGGGTCGGGCACCCGAGTCTGCCAGCAGAATCTGCAGAGGATTCTGTCTGTGGACAGTGATGGTGTCTGGTCAGAGCCTGAGCTCCTGGGGAGTGAGAGCAGGGTCTTTTTTCTTAAGTGAATCGGCCTTTACACAAAAAAGAAAAACTCTTGTTAGGAGTAAGATACAGACTCTGGGGCAGCAGGGGGCAGAGAAGGAGATGTTGTCAGGGGAGGAGGTGGCTTCCCTGCACCTGGGCGTGGTCGGGGGGTATGGGGGGTGGAGGTGTGGCGTTCCCAGGTGTACTGAGGCCCCGTGCTGGTCATCCTGACCACGGTGGCCTTGGGGTGCAGGCTGTCCTGGGTGACATCCAGGCTCTAGTGGAGGGGTGCCCGAGCTTGTCCAGATGCCTGAGGTGCCCACCCAGTGACGCCATTAGAATTCATTCATTGATTCATGCCTGAGAGCCTGCTGTGCACAAGTCCATAGCAAGGCAGCTGGGAGCGGAAGCAGACTGAGTCTCAGCTTGCGTTCTCCGGGAGCAATCAGACTAGAAACAAGTAAGTATATGACTGTCAAGTCAAAGAGGACTGGGTGGAGGGGGCTAGTCATGTGAGGTGCCATGTGAGGTCAAGTCAAGTGACTGTCTAGGCTGGGACTTCCAGCTGAGGGGGCAACATGTGCAAAGGCCCTGTGGTGGGGCTGAGCTTGGGGTTGAGGGAGCAGCCAGCAGACCAGGGTAGGTAAGTGGGAGGAGGGAGACAATATCAGGAAATGGGACCCAAGGGACAGCGGGGGCAGGTAAGGAGGGCCTTGGGAGCCATCGGAAGCTGCCCCGGGAGAGCTGAGAAGCCTTTTGAGGTTTTGAACAGAGTCTCATGGCATGTGACTTTTAATGACGCTCTGGCTGCTAATTGAAGGCTGATGGCAGGAGGGCAAACTTGGAAGCAGGCAGACCTGCCAGGAGCCGGTGACTGTAGTTGAGTTGAGGTGATGGTAGTGTGGGGGTGCTGGGAAGAGGTCAGGCTGGGGTACATTTGAAGGTGGAGCTGCCAGGAGCAGGAGGGTGGGGTGGGGAGTGGGGTATGAGAGAGAGGCTTTTGGGCTGCTTGCCTAGAGTCACCATTTTCTGAGGTGGTAAAGATGGAGGGGGAGGGTGTTGGATGTGAGCCTGGGAGGTCTGGCTGCCCACGGGCCACTGTGGGCCGTGCGGGGTCTGAGTGTGCGGTTCAGAGGCGAGGTGGGGCTGGACGTGTGAGCGCGGGAATCCTGGCCTGACCGAAAAGGGACGAGATGGCACAGCCCGAGGGCCAGGCCCACAGCTCTGGAACCTTCCAACATTTAGAGATCAAGAGTTGAGGAGGAACCAGCGGAGGAGGGGGGATGAGGGCCAGGGAGGTAGAAGGAGGAGGGCAGAGGGCAGCGTCTCCATGGCCAGGGGCAGTCGCGCTTCAAGGGGGAGGGTGCACCAGGGGCCGCCGCGGAGCAAAACCCCCGTGAGTCCTGGGCTGGGCTGGAGCCTTGGGGGTGGGCAGGGGATTCCAGACCAAACAGAGGATCGGCTCCTCTTCCCAACACCCTCCTGTTCTGACTCTTGGGTATGTTTTTCTTTTTTGAAAAGCCGCGATGCGTGCTGAGGTCTCCTCCTGACGTGGGTAAGCCTTCTTCTGGGTTGGCCCTGGCTCGGAGGCTGTGAGCTCCGCGAGGGCGTGAGTGTGTTGGTCGTGCTCACGGCTGTGTGCCCGAGCTCTGCAGCCCGGGCACGGGAGGAGCTGTGGAATGATGGAATAGATGAGTGAGCTGGTTATTTACACTCACCAGTGATATTCCTCCAGGGCAAAGCCCTGGAGCGCAAACCCCAGCCCCGTGCGTCCCTGGGCACAGTTCTCAACCTCTCTGTGCCCCGATGTTTCTGTCTGTAAAACGAGGTCCCACTTCCTAGGGTCGTTTGTGGAAAAGATGACACAGTGCCTAGAACAGTGCCTGGCAAAGCGCTGTCAGGGTCAGCCGGACGTCGTTCCGTCTTCACCGACGGGAGTGTTGGTAGTAAGCTATTAAACTCACTTGTTACTCCTGCCGTTGCTTCCGAACCACACTAGGTGCCTCGCTAGGTCGGTCCCGTGGCCACTTCTCTGCAGGTTGAGGAAGGAGGCTCCCTCGCTCTCTCCAGCCGCCTGAGTAGGAGGTGGGCTAGCCCAGTGGTAGTGCTTTCAAAGGGAAGTACTTTAGATCCCTGAAGCCCAGGACTCGTTTAGCTTGGTTGTTTTAAAGTATTTCACACAGCTCTGCTTTCCTAAGAAGCGTGAACAAAGCGCCCTGGAACTCTGCTCATAGTCTCAAGGGCACGTTACGACTGTCACTTGTCAACCGAGTGGGAATGCGGTCATGCTCCCCCGATGCCGTGAGGGGCTCGGCTTGTCGGCGTCTCTGCGTTTGTGGCTCCTTAAAGTTTTCTTGTGTCTTACTAGGGAGGACACACACACACACGCACACACGCTCCTGACATATACCCAGGAAGGCAGGTAATAATGTTAGTTTCCTAATACTGCTTTCCTAATTTTTTCAACGTTTTAGTGCAGACATTTTCTAATACATACGCCAGTGGGGAGAACAGTGCAGTGAGCCTTCTTGTAGTCATAACAAAGCAAGCGGGAGCTTCATGCCTTTTACCGCAGCATTGCTTTTCTCTTAGAGCAAGAGATACCCAAAGGGTGAGGAATGGGAGCTCGGCGACTTGAATTTGAGGCCCCGGGACACGGCCTCTACGCATCCATCCATGAGCCACTCTCGGAACTTGGAGCGCTGTGGCGAAGAGCCAGGAAGGAGGGAGGGGAGACCCGGATTTTCCCGGAGGCGTAGGTGGGGGGGGGTCCAGTTGAATGAAAAAGCAGGAGCTGGGAAGCAGCAAGGAACAATGTGCTCAGTGATTGCTTTGGCCGGGTGGACGTGAGCCATGAGCCTGGAAATTCGGTCGAGGCCTGCGAATGTCAGGTTGGGGCATTTGAACTTGGCCAGAGGTTTGGGGCTGGGGGAGTGGCGTGACCACGAAGAACTGCCCTGAGAAAACCAAGGGCCGTGGCTGGAGGGAAGAGTCCCAGCTCCTCCGGGACCGC